>QLOY01003672.1:0-82735 GCA_003313965.1 Megacollybia marginata
CCTTGGTAAAGATTGGGTGTCAGGTCCTCCTTCCGATTACTTCAAGTTCGTCCCAACAATATACGAATTCCAGTTGGATCTCTATCACTTTGAACTCAACCTGTTCGCAAATGATCACAACATCATTGATAAGCCCCGAATGAAGGAGGACAATGCTTTGTTTGTTCTGCATGGTCCCCGTCTCAAGACCGAGGCGACCGTACCTTCGAATGTCTTTCGTCCTGATTCGACCGAGATCCGGTTCTCTATTGAAGCGCCGAATTTGTTGCTCAATTTGTGTCTACCTCGGTGGAACACTTATGCTCTGCATGTGCCAAAGGAAGGGAGCTCTCTCGCCAAAACACATACGGGTCGTATCGAAGGTTCTTATCGGTATCATTCAGATGTGAGAGAGGAGTATATTGACCAGCTCAAGCTGTCGATCACAGTAAGCTTGTGCTCGCTAGTGTTCTCTTTATGGTTTATCTCCAGGCTTCAAATGTCGTCTACAAACTTCTCGGATGGTCGGTTCGCTATTTCATGATTTTGAAGGACAACTATTTCGGGTCCTTCACTCAGTTTTCTACGTTGTATGAATACCTGAACAAAAAGGAGAGAGGCATGCCTCTGGGTGATCCTGTCGTGCAAAAGTATCGCAAGGGGAAGGTGAGGCTCAGACCTTAGCGTTTCGACACTCATAATTGGCAGCATAACATGTTTCAAGTCGAGATGCTAATCAATGTCCAAGATGGCGGTATTATAATGCCTGTTGGTTTACCGGGTTACGAGACGTCCTGCACGCACAGTATTGGACATGCTCTTATTCTCACTTTGCCGGAGCTGCAGCTACACTTTCGCATGCATGATTATTACATGGGTGAGTTCCTTTGCCTTGTGCAGTGATTTATCACTGAATGTACCTAGAAATGACGTTAAATGTGGACACCATCAGAGGAAGGATCGAACCGAATTGTCCAGAGAAAGTTGGTTCGCTGGACTTGAGTCAGCACTCCAATGAAATCCTCGTAATTGATGGTGAGTGAACACATCTACTGTGCCACTCTACCAATACGCCCTAGGCATTGACATCATTGCTAATCGATTATTTGGACCACCTCCCCGAACAGTCACTTATGTATGCATTTGGGAGATTGACATTGGTCATGTCAGAGCAATCGCCTCTGCCAACGATGGAGCACTCGTCATGGCGGCCATCAGAGCTTTTCTCCTTAATTTTGCGGACCCATTCAACGCACCAGCTGCAGAGTTCATGCCGGCTATTTATCCGGATTGTGAGTGACGCGGTTTGCTTATATTCATTACTTGAACATTTGGATAGTAACATTTGTGAAGCTGTCTCTTACTGCTATGGATGCAACCTGGAAAGCTGGCCATGCTAGCTTGTCAATCTCCTTACCTCGAGGCTTAAGACTCGATACCAACGACCTAGGTGGTCAGTTCCATCGTAAGATGGTCAGTCTACGACTTCCTCGCGTGGCTCTGCGTACACTTCTCGCATCCGAGACGAATCAATCTTCTTGGCTCGAAGCGGGCGAGTTATCGGGTGATTGCAATCTTGATATATATCTTGCTCCTACTGGGTGGCAAGACAAGGCTCAAGCACAGGCTGTTTTTGTCCAAGAACAGGATCAACTCACTGGTCGTGTGCAAAAGATGTTCAGCGCAGTCAAACGTCGACCTTCTGTTGTAAACGGCAAGTATCGTTGATTGGCGGAAGGACCCTCTTTTTAACAATGCTTAACAGCTCATGCATCAAGTAATCCCATGCACTTGGACGGCGTCTACCTTCCACAGCCAGTTTTGTCCAGCTACCGGCGCTATAAAGGCGAGTCTCAATCGATAACAGATAAAGGGAGAAGACCATCAAGATTGTCCAACTCGTCGCAATCCGACGTTGAAGGTCCTTCGGTAGCCGACCGGGACACTTTGTTAGCGTGAGTTGTTAGGAGTCTGTTTCATGCTAGAGGCCTACCAATTTGACAGACGAGCACGATCAGAAACTCTAACGCCCCATCCTGAAGACGATAACTTCACGAGCGGAGATGAGTCCGACACTGAGGAGCTGAGTGACTCCGAGTCGGACAGCGACTGGTCTCAGCTTGGTGAATCATAGATTATCTTCGCTGGTGGTAGATTAATACCAGAACAGATACTCCGATTTCTGAGGCACAAGAACTGTTCAGGCAGTATAGTCGGTTCGTTCGCCATTACTCAGCCAGAAGTTTGAACCGGCCATATGTATGGGATGGATCCCCTTTCATACAAACAAAGGTTAGATTCGAACGATTCAGAGTGTTTGATTGACTCTTTTTCAGGGAAACAAAGTGCGAAGTTCTCGAAACCTTGCATCTCATGCGGGATATTTAGAGGTGAAACCTCTCAGCCTTCCTTTACCCCGCAAGGATGCGAATTCTACTGTCTTTCGGTTCGCATCTCGAGCAGGCATAGAAGTCAGAATCACTCCTTTGATTCTCTCTGTCCTAGCACGGCTGGAAGTCGATATGGAGGATGTAGTACGTGTTACTTCCTCTATACCACCCATTCATTAATTGTCTAGGCGCTGACCCCAGAAGTTTCAGTAGATGCAATGCTGATTAGCCATGTAACTGGCTTCCCGCGGAAGAAACCGAGCCTGATGGAAATGGGTATGGAGCCACCAACATATAGGTCATTTGATGCACGAATACCAAGTCTTCGTGTTCTTATTCTACAGCATGTGGCTCCTGCGACAACTCAACCTCCGAAGAGCCCAAGGGGTATGACATCTTTGGAACTACAGCTTGGAGGTGCTCATATAATGGGACGCCTCAAATCCGAAGACAATCATCTGTCTGGCAGTTTTACCAACCTGTATGTTGCTATTGATGCTGATCAGAGGATCTCTACGGTCGATCATCTTCTCTTCTTTTCTATCGACCAATGCACGGCGGGTTTTGCGCCTGATAATACACACCTCAATCTTGGTGATGTCGTCTTTAGCATCTGCCACACCTGTCCCCAGTATCTCGTGCCCACATCAGAGGCTGTTGTTGAGGACGTGAAGCAGTTAATGGCCATACGTCAACGCTGGAAATCGTCAGCTACTGCCAAGTTAGGCGTAGTCGGCCATATCATAGATGCCTCTACAGATCACGATGCCATTGATCCCCTTTCAGCTATCCAACCGCTATATTTTGTGCAGAGTGGCCTCCCTCAAGATTTACGCACAGATCCAGTGTTCAGATTCCTCTTCCATCTTCGTAATAGTCTTTGGCACATTCGTGAACGAGATGGCCATGGACCATTACACTGTGAACCTCTTTCATTGGATCAGCTCAAGCCAAAGTTAGAAGCACGGCTGATAGTCTTAGACCCTGACCTTGAAGTCCAATGTTTGATTCCAATTTTTCCAAAGCTAAGGCCTTCATTTCTCATGTTGCCGAGAACCAAATACGGTTTCGGCTACGCATCTGTACGAGTCAACTCATTCCAGCTTCTGGTTGTCGACTCTGCGCGCAGTCAATCTCCTTCAAGTGAACTCACGTCTACCGATATCACTTTTGTTGCACGTTATCGACTCCTGGACTTCCTGGAAACGGTGCCTACCTACCGTCATCCGGACACCTCCCAAAGTTCTTTGCGAAACCAACTAGCACCGATAGTACGAAAACTCTCTGTTTCCCTGATAGTGGGGGACATTACTTTGAGAGTTTTGTCTCACTTGATGCGTTTCGCTCAGGAGGTTTTGCGAGTCAGACGTATTTATGCTTCAACGTTTTCCACGAGCACTGAAGAGCAAGTGGACAAGCCGACACCTGATAAGTTTGACCTGAACGTGGATATAACCCTAGGTCTGCAGCAGTTTCGAGCACAAGCAGTAGCTGAAAATCTTATTTTCGAGCTGGGAAGCTCCGGTCTACAAGCCACCACGTCTCTGTTTCGTCGCCAGGCGGATCTGTCCACGACACACGCGGTCGTCTTTGAGGACTTATTCATTCGCGCTCGTCCGAGCCAGAGTACGAAACAAAATGACGAAGATATCCTCGCTTCCTTGATCCTCGAAGGTGGCCGTTTTACAGCCGTCAATCGTAAAGAAGTCGCAGCTGGCACGAGAGTTCGTCTCGTCCTTGGACTCCACAACGTTCATTTCCGCGTGCCTCGCAGTGCTCTACGTTTGTACCGTTTCATCGAGGAATGGCGGGCGGATTTCTTCCCAGAAATCGAAGCGACAGTGCAGGCACTCATGTCAGAGTTCGAAAGTCGTCCTTCGAAGGTTTCTGGTACACCCAGATCACGACGCATCCCTTCTGTACAACTCCATGTCCAGGTTGATTCCTTCGGCATTTTCCTCCAGGTTATGCATGGTACTTGGTTAACTTGGGAAGTGAACAACATAATATTCTTTATGCACTCGTCAATCCCTAATACGCGCGGATACGGTCAGACTTTTGAAATGCAAACTGAATCCCAGAGATTTTGCATCTCCTCCTCCCCTGATGGCAGGTCAGCTCAATCAAAAGCCCGGGTAAAGCTTGAGCTACCATCCATATCTGTCTCCGGTAGTTTGGCTGGATCCTCTATCCGTGTCATCACCCTGGTAGACTTCTTCGAGGTCAAGGTCAAACCGTCTCATTGGGACACTCTCCTTGCAGTTCAGCAGAAATTTGGTCAAGACTTCAATGATCTCGTATCGCTTGTCCAGCGAACCAGGGGGAAAAAGTCACCGACGTCCCCCAAACCCAAGGTGAAGAAATTGAGGCAACCATTGATCACTTCCCTATTTTGGAAGATGCGCGGCTTTCGTATCGGGTTGGAAGGACCGGCCTCCATCTTGTTTTTCGAATGCGTTAACATTGATGGCAAATTTACTACTTCCCCAGTTCGCGCTTGGTCTGTCACTCTATCGGATCTGGCTCTTTCCTTGGCATCTCGCGCCTCAATTGAGTCACATAGTTCGACATTCAACCGACGGCAACGCTCAGCCTTTGTTGCCATCGATGTGAAGCTAAATGGCGGTTCTAATCAGGAAGAGTCTACCCGCGAAGTTCTCAAAGCTACAATCACCAAAATACATGCTGTGATGCAGCCCAGCTCGATCGGGGAGTTCGGCGACTTCGTGGACCATCTACAGGCAAGCCTCTTTTTCCCTTGTTGCTTATTCCAACACCCGCACAGGTTGAGATGTTGGAACGAAAGGAGCAAAGAGCTCAGGAAATGGCCGCCTTCAAGTTGAAAGCACAGAGTATCTTAAAGACTTTCGAACTCAAGGATAAGTATAAGGACGAGAAGCCAGTTCCGGTAACCTCGTGGCTTAACAAGTATATCATCGACCTTACTATACGCAATTTTGGGGTTGCCTTTCCATTGACCCTCACATCAGATATACAGCTTCCTCAACAGAGTGGCTGCCATGATTCTGGGGCTGTCAAAGCTTTCCTTTTCTCCATCAAATCGCTGAAGTTCTCGGCCCAACGAGGAGAGACTGGGCAAGCCACCATGAAGGGATTTTCTTTCCAATTTGTCTCCCAGTATGTGTTTTTGAAGTTTAAGGATAACTCCTTATCTGTGCTAGCTTCCGCCAGTCAATCCCCGCTGATTTTCTGGGTGAGAATCATCACACAAGGAATCGATTAGTCTACCCGGAAATGACAGCGCAGCTTCGTTCTCAAGGATCTGCAATGTCTGGCGAAGTCTTGATGAGAGCTAATGTGAGCGGGTTCATTCTGGACTTGGACTCTTCCATCCCGGATTACATCTTCTCCCTGATTGATGTTTATCGACGTGGAAAAGACAGGGTGGCACATTTAACTTCAACACTTCCTCCACTGTCGGCGCGAGAGCCTAAAGAATTGAAGCAGACACTCAAGAAAGTGCCTCCCACTCTTCCTGCCTCCAATTTCTATGCGTCCCTGATATTCTTGAGCGGAAAAGTGCGCCTCTACAGTCAAACTGCCGCCACGACATCCAAGTTGAAATCATTCACCGGCGGCGCGACAGATTTGACTGACCAGCAAGTCCTTGAAGTGGGTGCAGAAATCTTCAATCTCCCTGTGGTCTCTGTATGGGCAGAGTATCGTGCTTCACGGAAGCTGCATAACGAGATGGGATCATCCATCCTCTTGTTTAAGAGCACCATCCACTCAAGCCAAAATACATTGAGACCTACCCTGCTGCCCTTCATCACTGAAGTTATGGTGCGCGTCGAAAACCGGCTTCGAACTGCTACGAAAACACCACGTTCAACTGAACATCTCGCTACTACGCTTGGCCCTACTCCTCCAACGCCTTCAGCTCAGCCCTCCCCCTTGCAGGAGGCAGAAGCCGTATCTAGCATGCAAATAAGCTTCAGTTTGCGTATTGATCAGTCCAAACTTGAGTTGACGTGTCAACCGGATGTAAACGTCATTGCAGGAGTTCACTGGGATAGTGGCGGCTTTATCATCAACGTCTCTCCGAGAGCACGGAAGGTCACCTTCACTGGTACGGTCGGGGGTTTGACAGTCGGTCTCAAGCACGGATTTTTAAGTGACGAGTGCGTCAAGCTGGACGCGCGGAATCTTGCGTTCTCAGTCACCTTTGCGAAGATGAATACAGATCCGGACCAGTCCATCAGCTTTGCATCACTAGTCATCGATACCGAGTTTCTCGGTGCGGTTCGATTCTCACGTCTACAAGATGTACTATGCTTCAAAGCAGTCTGGTTAGACCACATTCCCATCCTGAATGGTAACGACACTACACCTGTTCAACCTACTGCTGTCATGCCAAATGACTCGCAAAGCTTGTCACAAAAGCAAGAGTTTACAACTGTGATTTTAGCCCGTATTCGTCAGGTCAAGCTTGACATTGATCTGGGGCAGTCTATCAGTGTTGTTGTCCTTGATGTTTCTGACGCTGTCTTCCGTACCAAGCTTACGGACATGATGAATGAGTTTTCTTCATGGGTTGGCGATGTTAGAATCGCTGGCACTGGAAATGTTGCTGGTCAGATTTCAGTCGGGAACTGCTTGTTCGAAACCATCCGCAGGAGGGATAACCTCTCGAAAGATGGTACTTGTCACAATAGGATGTTGGAGCTTCGGCTGACGAGTGGACCGCTCGTTGCTGTATTGGAGTCGGATCATCAACGGCTACTTCATTATCGGTATGTTCTCGCTCTATCCATTTGTTTGACTTGCCTGACCTTTTCCAGCGCCGAGCCCCTTGAAGTCGAGATTTGCGATGATTGGTCGATAACACCCGAGACAGAGCAGAAACAGCGACCTCTCCTACTTACATTCACTGTGAACAGTCCAGAGATCGTTGTTGTGGCAACGATCTCAACTATCCCAAAACTCTTGCTGTATGTTAACAAATTCCAAGCCAACCTGGAAGCACAACGAGAAGGAGCGAGCAGGGAATCGCAGACATTCCGTGTTAGTCGAACACCGAAACCGGACAACCCACTTTCTGCAGTCGCTGAAGCTATGCTCCAATCTGCTCGTTCACGATTCAGAGAGGATTCTGGGCTGTCGTATGTCATCCGCCAACGTATGAGTCTCAGGCTGGACCTACTTCGCTTGTTCGTGTTTCCGCGAAGCATGGCGGATATGGAGAGTGCTCAGTTTATTGCACGCAACGTACGGGCCGAGTTAAACCGAGTTGCGTTATCGCATACGAAGAGAGACATCCATCTCGCTTTTTCGTCGATGGTCATCTCGAGGTTTACTCAAGTTGGACATAATGTTCCGAACAGTCCAGAGTTTTCTGACGGGAAGGAATGGCTAGATGTTCTTCTCGAGGGGTCTTCGGAAGCTGATATTGTTGGGTTGCCCTCGATGAGGATTCATATGGAGAGTGACGAGGTGGTGG
This sequence comes from Megacollybia marginata, assembly GCA_003313965.1. Taxonomy (NCBI): domain Eukaryota; kingdom Fungi; phylum Basidiomycota; class Agaricomycetes; order Agaricales; family Porotheleaceae; genus Megacollybia; species Megacollybia marginata. Next base: position 7,831 of record QLOY01003672.1, read on the forward strand.
AAGACGAGAGGAGGATTCTTTTATACGACTTCAACTCCAAATTTGGGCGAGATTTGGGAGGGGAGGACTTCGGGGAGGATATCTACATCACGCTGAACGTCGGACTGTATTCCTGGTTGACGTTTCTTCGAAAGTCGTTGACAAGGGAGATGGACCAAGTCAAGGCGATTTCCAATGCGACGGCGTCTACGATACCTTCTCGTCGGAAGGGAGTGGAACTTCCGAGTCTCATTATGGACAGCAGTCCGAAATCTGCATCGACCCCTAAACCATTTCCAATGTCTCCATTATCTCCTGTTATGCATCGGTTTGGGTATCCTTCTCGAGAACCTGCGTCTGCATCATTTCCGCCCCCTCAAGCCTGGACGACGTCTCCATCGATTGGTGACGAGGGCGATACTCCGGTCTCATCGACACCAAAGGCGCCAAAGAATGAACAAACCACGATCATATACCGACCGCGGATACGAGCCATTGAGCGACTGACAATGCGTCAGCTGGGAGAAGCTACACCAGACGTAATGCATCCCTTTTTCATGAAAAAGGCAGGGTTCAGTCTGGAAGATTCATTGCCACAATATGTGCATGAATACGCAACGACACCATTAGAGGAAATAATGGAGGTGTTGCAGAAGCTGTATAGCAAACAGTTGACAAATACCCATACTTAATATTTAAATTTAATTACTGCACGATGTAAAATAGTACAATGTCAATTATTTAGACTTTTTTTTTCAATTTATACCAACACGGGAGCATCTCAGTCCTAACAGATGATGGCGCCATTTATTCTTAGATTTGGGCCTCTTCCACCAATGATTGGTCCCTTGTAAACTTCGTGCTCAGAACATTGGGATCGGGCGGCCGATTGGAAATAATGTCTGAGAGGTGTCTGCTCGACATTGGGGCAGTCGGCAGTGTTGAAGACTGGATATTGAATTTGATGCCCTTCCCGCATGGCTTCCAATGTGTATTGGAGTCGTCTTTAATCTACATTGTGCCCAATGAGAAGTTTACCAAGAAAGAATGATAAACACATTACCTATCACATGGCGTGATAATGAACCAGAATTGTGGAGGTATTCAGTGATAGACCAGGAGCCTCCATTCTAGCCTTGAGAGAGAATCGATTGGTACTTATCATCCGGAATAGCAAACGTTGCCAGCAGAGAAATCATAGAGTCGGTGTCCAACACCGCGCGGAGAGTTTCCAAGACGAAATCAACTTGGCCGTCTGGGATGAAAGAGGATCCGTAGAGGCTCTTTTCTTTAACGAAGTAGAATGAAGGTCCTTGCCTGTGGCGAGATAGACGACGGTCATAATGAGGATCAGCACGCAAGATTTGCAAGTGGGACCTAGGTGTTGCTCGTCTGGAAGATGGATACAGAGTTCGGCGTGAGGTACGATCTTGCATAGTGAAAGGAGGTTGAACGTCACGCACGGTCACGCACTGTGCCTCCTAACTAATCGAGACCAGGCCGAGGCTGTGAATGAAACATTGAAGACAGCTAGGGTTGAAGCCTGGCGGTAAGGGAATTTATTTGCCAACTCTAAAGAGCACACAATTGACAGTCATTTGTCCGCACCTAATATGTAAGATTTAAGGTCTAATTACACACCTCTGCACGATGTAAAGTAGTACAATGTGTCTTGGCAATCATTTCAGAGCCTTTGAAACGCTTGAACCGCTAAAGACGCTCAAGAGGGCAAAGCAGCCGTAGAGGAGGCCAACTGGGTAGGCAACGAGTAGTCGTTGGTCTGACATTCGTAGGACTGCGACGAATATTCCCGAGGCGGCATATGTACACCATAGTATGGAGATTAATGCAATCACATATCCGAAGAGGTCACTAGCTCGAGTTTGAGAGACAGAAGAAACAGAGGGAAAGACGCACTCTAGTGTTATCATGACGCTTATTGCGCCAACGCCTACCATAGGTAACAAACAATAACCGAGCACAGACGTGACACGGTAAGCGTCGATGCCTTTCTCGGACATGAGGTTGAGGAGTGTGTACAAAGAGACGGAACCAAAGAGGCCAACACCGTAGATGTATCCGAAATTTGGTTTGCCAGACTGAACATCATGCCATGAGCATGTTTGAATGAAAAGACACGTCAACTTACGAACAGCAGAAAGATTCCGAAACAAAAGACAAAGATGATTGGACCAGCCAAGTCTGCGTCGTCCATGATATGCTCGTCGACGCGACTGAGAGGGTTGAGCACTGTCATTGACTTGGCGCGTATATGCGAAAAATTTATGCCAAGTTCTGAGAAATGAGAGTGTGTGCTTTGGATTTGAATCACATACCTTCGAGCAGTGGGGGTTCGCCTTCAAATCCACCCGTTCCAAATGCAGTCCACCAAGGTCCTTGAGACTGGATGTTACCGCTAAAATTTGGCGTGCTAGACTGCGAGATGTGGCCCGGTGCAGGTATGTTTCCGTCCAGACTGGGCCGAGAGCCTGGATAGAAGCCACTTTGATCCTGTGTCGAGTAGAAGTGCAGTGACTGGTCCTGTGGCTGGGCAGAATAATAACTTTGCTGCGAGGAATACGAATCTTGCTGCCACATTGTCGGTGGTCACGTGTACACAACCATGCCTCAGAATGAATACATTGAGGAACACATAAAGCGGCATGGTCGACGCCTAGACTACTTTGAGCGCAAGTAAGTCAAAGTGTTCATCTTATCTGGATGCTAATTATCTTGCTAGACGTAAGCGAGAAGCCCGAGCAGTGCATCGCGCATCTGCAACTGCGCAGAAGGCGTTCGGCATAAAAGCCAAGCTGCTGCACGCAAAACGACACGCTGAAAAAGTTTCACTCAAAAAGACACTCAAAGCTCACGACGAGCGCGATGTGAAGCAGGCAGACTCGGCAGCCGTTCCAGACGGCGCACTCCCAACTTATTTGCTCGATCGAGAAGGCCAGAAAGACGCAAAGGCTCTCTCTTCAGCAATCAAACAAAAACGAAAAGACAAGGCAGCCAAATACTCTGTTCCATTGCCAAAAGTCCGCGGTATTGCAGAAGATGAGATGTTCAAGGTGATGAAGACCGGCAAAAGCAAGTCGAAATCCTGGAAACGGATGGTCACAAAAGCTACCTTTGTCGGAGAGGGCTTCACACGGAAACCCGTAAAGATGGAAAGATTTGTGCGGCCCATGGCTTTGCGGTACAAGAAAGCAAATGTTACACATCGTATGTATGTTCAGATACTCAGTCCTGACTGACTCGTCCAATAGCCGACTTGAAAGCTACCTTCCAACTGCAGATACTCGGCGTAAAAAAGAATCCGCAGTCACCGATGTACACCCAGCTTGGAGTAATGACCAAGGGGACCGTCATCGAAGTCAACGTCTCTGAGCTGGGCATGGTCACCACTGGTGGAAAAGTCGTGTTCGGGAAATACGCACAGATAACCAATAATCCAGAGAACGATGGTTGCATAAATGCGGTTCTACGTATGTCTCCTTTATTTCTTTTCAACCCTTGCTCACTTCTCGCTCTAGTGGTCTAGATGTACCATTATATGTAGTAGATAGTCACACATTGTTCTCCTATCCATTGCTGGCCATTAGTTATACTGCTAAGCTATCATCCTGTCCATCAATGTTAGTGATGCGAATAATGACGATCGTAATGCGAAGGTGTCCATGCGTGGTCGGTTTGACTATGGCTTGGTGGTGGCGGATGCGGTAGAGAAGGATAACTAACTGGACGATGCTGGGCATACCCACTCCACCTCTTGTCATACATGAGAGTTTCGTCCATCTTCGGACCAGAACAGACTTCTATAGAAGACCTTTGCCGCCGCAGGAGCGGAGCAGACCGCTCTGCAGAGGTCATAGGTCCAACAGTCATTGTATGCAATGACCATCCTTCCATCGGGCGACAATGTTCCGAAGCCATAGGTGACATTTGTCTCCTAAACCCTTGCTTCCGCTGTTCCGCGGCAAACTGTTGCGACCGTTTGAAGTTTGCAGCGTTCTGACGGTTTGTCTCCTCGTCAGAGCTGGGTAGTGACTGTCGAAGGCTTTTTCTGCAAAAAAGTCAAATCCCTCGCACAGTAAAAGGTTGACTAATTATACTCACAACACAGGAATGGCCACTTCAAAACGATGTTGTGCCCATTCCAAAGCATCCAAGAAAACGTTAATGTCATCTAAAAGTAGGTCGATAGATTGCGCAACAGGTGGTTTCATATCCTCCACCCCAGCACATTCTTTTCCTTTCAGGTCCCAGACATTGATTAAAAGTAGAGCCGCAGATATATGCGCCACGCTGATCAAGTTTGGTACGTTTGAGATACCCCGTCGCATCTGGTGCTTGACGATGGGAACACATGCTTTCGCTGCTTCTGTACATATCTGCAAGGCAGATAGACTAAGAGGCGATGCGCTCTCCGCCGTTGACGATGATACCCGAGGTTTAGGAATGAACGGTCGGTAGATGAGCATTTGGGTGAGATAGTATGTAGTGTATATCGTTGCGGACTGATTGGCAAATATTGGGTCTTCGATCTCGTTTGACCACTGTACTGAAGAGGTATTGGGCTGCGGATTTTAGGAAAGAGTGACCACTCACGATGCGGAGGGACAGATTTGAGCCATTTTTCCAAAGCGGCCTCTAGTTGCGCGACAATTTGTTCGACATTTCCGAGTGAAAATTTGCCAAAAAAGATTTGAGAGTTGCTGATACCGTACTAAAACTGTCTACGTTTGACAACAGCTTAGCAAAGACACTTACTATCGCTCGCAATACAAAAGCAATCACCTGTGATAGCTTGACCCATAGATTGAACGCGGTAACTTGAGATGGCAGGTTTGGAGGCTGAGTGAAAGCCTTCCTCGAGTCGCTAGGTTCCCAATATTCGTCATCCACTTCTGTGGGAAGGTCTAGGTCAAAGCTATCGAGGTTAGCAGCTCAGACACAAAAAACAAGACAAACTCTTCTTCTCCAACCCCACAATTCCGACCAAGAGCCGCGCTACCTATCCTATCAAACGAGACAAGTAGCCAGAAAGCGCGTTTCCATAGCTCTCTGTTCACTGTAGGACGTTCGTTGTATTGATGTTTCCGATGAGCACCTACATCTTGCGCTTTCCTGATCCCTGAACCGATCAGAAGCCACCCAACGGTGTGTTGACTAGTTCCCCTCATAAACATCGCCAAGAGCTATTATTAAAGTGCATGAGACAGAGATAAAAGGCAAGTACAAACCATACCGACAACGCCTGCAACTCGAACAGAGAGGCAGGCCCAAAAAAACCTTGTCGAACCTGGTGAATATCTAATCCGAAAGATACTCGAAAAGGCACCTGCAAGAAAAAACAAGCTTACACATGGCCACACCATAAAAATCCCAGCCAGCTTTTGTCCAGCCGTTTTGAGATTCATCAGTCCCGAACTTGGGCAGGACACGCGGATCGTCACACCACCTGCTCGCGACTGCAAATGCAGAAAGACAAACAGAAGCGAACCAAAGATTCTCATGGTGGAGATGGTGTCTCCACTGTCTTTCTAATGTTGGTCGGTGAAGAAGAGGGAACTGCGTGTTGACGTGGAGAAAATAGAGATCCCATAATTTAGCAGCCAAGTCAAGAGGAGGGAACCGGATAAGAATGTCTGATATGAGTTGGCGGTCAGGGATAAGACTTCTTGCTTCATTTCCTTCCCACTATGAATGCAGTCTACGTTTACTATGTCCTTTTTTGGAAAAACGACACTCACTGACGGAATTCTCCAAAATCGAAGACGGCGAAGAGAAAGGTTTTCCACGTCTGAGTAGTTGACGTCAGAATCACTCATTACATCCACGGGCTCCATTATATGCTGCTCCTTGAGCTTTTTGGCCATGGAAAGGAGCCGCAAAGGATTACTGCGTCCATAAAACCGGAATGTGTTTTGTTCCATCAAGGGATAATCCCAGTCTGAGAGATCTGATGAATCTGAAGAATGAACGCCATCATCATCATCTGACTGAACGGGAGGGGACCGAGAGGATGAATGACGTTTGGTTGATCTCGGACCTGAACGACGGTGCTTCTTGGAAGGGAAAATGAGATGTGTGGACTGCTCCAGTGACGCTGAAGATGAGAAAATGGAAGAAGCAGGTCTCCGAACCGAAGGCGATGGAGGCAACACCAGGTTCGAGAGAGAAGGGCGGGCAAGGGTCTTGACCTTCGACTCGGAAGACACTTCACTTTTCCACGAATCCCTGACGACTGGTGGCCCAAGGACGTCTGAAAAGTCAACGCCAGGATGTATCTATGAGACGGGGATTTAAACACGCGCAAAGGGGGGACGCGGGTGTTACCTGTTCCAGGATTAATTCGAGCGTCTCCAGTCTGTCTTCCAGGTTAGAGACGTACCTGAATTAGAAGTTAAGACCATATGTAATGATGAGATGTTATGTATATATGCTCACGCTTTGGGGGGACCACGAGGTTTGGAGGGCTCACTATAGGCAGCTAAGCAAGTAGGCAGCTAATGAGATAGCTAGACTGACACATATGTGCAGGACTTGCGAGTCTGAATGCAATTAGAGCACACATAACCCGGCATCTTGGATCCGTCGCATCTCGATTTTTTGCGGCGACAGTTATCGCAAGCACGCTCTATGTTGCGTTGCTTCTGAGGCTGCATGCACGGGAAGGGTCGCGTTTCAAGCTAGAATCAGAGTCATTCGTCTGGTTCTGCGAACAGGAGGCCTGACCAGTAGAACGAAAACAGGACCAAGTGGGAGTCAGAGGAACAGGGCCAAGTGGGAGTGGGGTGAACCCAGGAAATTAGGGTCGCAATATATATGTCGCAGCAAGTCGAGTTCAAGAGTAATATTAGTCCAACTCAATTCTCAGATTGTTTTCAGATTATTTCGTAAGAAACAGCTGTGTCATAGCAACCCAACCTATTTGGGTAACCGAATCTAAAATAGAACTGTACCGTGTTTCGACAAAAAATCATCAAAGAGTGCAATTGCGCAGCGCAGATGGCATCTGGACTGCAGGGGCTCGAGCTACTTGGGGCTATAGCAGAACAGCAGGCTGAAAAGAACCAAAGTCTCCATTCACATACTCACTATTTGCAAAATACACATTTTCGACACAGAAACAATTCACCCCCTTAGCCATGCCTTAAACCATTGATCATGCATCAACAGGTGGAAGAAATCTTTTGATTTCTGTCTCGAATAGGCCCCCTTGAACCAAAATTTCCAGCCCCAGCTCGTTTTCGGGCTTGTAGGGCAAGATGCGCCGCAGCCAAAGCCATCAATTCTTCTTTGTCGTCATCTGCATCAGTAAGTAGTAAAATGGCAACAGTTTCGAGGGCCTTGCTGAAGCTGGGATAGGTTCTGCGCTGTGTGTGTCGTCGCTGTTGACCAAGACAAGCCATGCTACCATTCACGTCATGTTATCCAAAACGGGTTAGTGTTGCTATGACACGGCTGTTTCTTACGAAATAATCTGAGAATTGAGTTGGACTATTAAGACTTGAGATAGGTCACGTGTTGTCAGGGCTCAGGTAATTCCGGTCCAAATCCGATCTAGACATGTCTCTTCGTGCTATCACACCGATTTTCAGACGTACTGTGTCTACTTTCCAACGCCCGGCACCGCCTCGGTTGAAAGAAGACCAGCAGCGTGAATTTGAAGAGCTGCAGCGGACTGCGAACAGTAACCAGAATGCTGAAGCCGATCTAGCCTTGCATCCCGATGCAAGGACGCCTCTCGCGTCCGAATTTGACGGAGACGTTAACCCTAAAACAGGCGAACGAAATGGACCCAAACAGGAGCCTGTTCGTCAGTGGAGTGAAGGAGATTGGAGCTTCAAAGGACGAGTGTCTGATTTTTAAATAAAGTATTGATTTGCTTGCGGTGCATTCCTTGTCTAACACAACAGCCGCAGATACAACAAAAGTACAGTTTTAACGTCGAATACCTCTTGTAGGCATCGGTGCCATGCCACGACCCCGTCGAGCTGCTAACCAATAAGTCATTGAAGAAAGAAGAAATAAATTGACGGACCATTTGCTGGAAACACGACATGTCAGTGCGTGATTATCAGGAGCAGAGGACTCACCGCGCATAATTGTAGCACGACCACGCGCTGTTCCAATACCACGGCCTTTCATGGCATTTGGACCGACTCGTTTGAACCTATGCAATCCTCAGCGTCAAAATAAAACGAAAATGAAACCCAACATTGGCGCATTTTGCAGCATGTCCGGAACGATGAAGAACCGTATCATACTGCCTCTTATATATACCTGATCCAGCTGAGACACACGTCCATCTCGTCCAGTAACTGTTATGTCTTTCAGTGAAATGTTCAGGTTATCCTCAGCTGCAGATCAACCATCAGCTGAATTCCAAACGATCCTTGTCGCTCACCTTCCGCCAGCTTGCCCCGGTACAGTTGCCCGGTTTTTAACTCAACAGTTATAATATGTCCCAAAGATTCGTGTAGGAGTTTGACAGGAACTCCAAGTCCTGCGGTTGACATCGTTGGTCCCTTGCAGGCAGTATTTGGCCACGTGACTCAAACTCCATGGATCAATCCCTTGCTTTCTTCCTAGTCCCTAGGGTGTCGATACCGGCAGACAGCTACAAACCTTTACACGTCCTGCACCCCCTGCATAATGAAATCTTTCTGTCTCTGGGATGCCGCCATCAGCTCAATGATAATAACTTCTACATCAGCTACCAGTTCGTCATTCAAGCCGCGCGGATTCTTACCCAGCAGTCGGGCTATCTTTCTCTTTCATCAAACCGGAATGATCCACATTTACAAGAAACTGAACTTTTAATTGAGGGCGACTACTATTATCACCTCGTCGGTGACACAACTGACCCAGATTATCCGGTTTGTACCGACTTCGATGCCTGGGTTCCTCCAAAGACTGTAGCGGACCTCCCTGACAATTGGCAGCAGCTGCATTCTACTCGACCTGAAGATGTAGGCCTGAATGACAGCCTTAGCTCAATCAGCAGTTGGGCAAAGTCGCAAGACGCTGCATGTGCTGTAACAGGATATACTCATTCTCTCCAGGCCGTGCATGTCCTTCCTCTGGCACAATCTGCATGGGTACGTCTTATACTTTCACTACATACCGATGTGCATTATGTATAGGCCAATCGCAACATGCTCGCCGAGATCCTCGACGGACCTATACCCGAATTAGCTTCCGATATCAACGATATCAGAAATATCATGTCCATGGAGGCTGGAGCCCACCGGCGTTTTAATGATAACCTCCATGTCTTTTGGCCCATTCCAAATTCCACTTCAGCCACTTCAGTTGTATACTACTTTCAACCGAAACCTTCCAATACTGCGTCCGTCTTTCATATGAAAGAGGCCGACATTCCTTTGCGGATTCATCCGTATTTTCTTTATTGCCGATTTGCATGTGCAATCATCAACATTGTACGAAAAGGTAATTTCAAAGATTTTCCCCTTGCAACAGAGGTAGATCAGGGGGTGATTCATGGCGAGAAGTCGAAAGAGCAGTCACACCTTATGCAAGACGAGGAAACTGGATCGAGCTTGCCCAAGTCACCCACAGATCTCATCATGGGTTTGGAGCGTGCGGAAGCCCGATTAAGTACTCGATTCAAGAAACGCTTCGACGAATATGAATCAGGTTCTTGGCTTTGCTCCCATATCTTGCCGCTGACGGTTTTGCTAGGAGAAAGACCATGGGATTCGCACGTCTGGGAGTATGAGGACAGTTACCCTGGTATGACAGATGTGGCGAGGACGAAATTAGACTATATCAAGAATCACCCACAGATAATGGAAACAGGGGATGCTGGCACAGTGCGTCATGAATGGGATCTCTTCTCGTCAGGGTTGTCAGGATCATCGACGTAGGCTTTCAATCCTCGTTCCCGTCAAGCTGGTCCGGCGCAAACAAACATCGCTAAAATACTCGTAAGGGCATTACATCGTAAAGTATTGTGTAGGTATACAGATATGCATTTGAGATCCATGAGAAAAAATTAGAGAACTACTTCTCCTCCAGCTCGCCTAGAAAAGCCAACCACGTCTTCTTATCAATAACACCTTCATAATATCCATCCGTGTCCAGAACAACCACATATCTCGCCCCAAGTTTGACAAAAAATTGATGAACCATCTCTAATGGTGCATTTGATTGCACGCTTAAGGGCGACTACGACAGGCATGTCATCTCGTGAAAATGCGCAGAGAACGAACGCCACCTACCTGGTCCATATAGATACTAAAGTCAGGAAAATCGACTGACGACTCGGGTGCACTCTCCACTAAAGACGAAAGCGAGGATGACGGCATATGCTGGTGACCAATCGTAGCACGAAAGTGTACTTCATCATCAGCATTGTCAGCGGCGATACCTGTCCATCCTCAGTCCGACTCTAGAGCACAAGGAAAACCTACTCAGAGCGTGTTCAAGCTCATTCGCTCCGATGTATGCGATCACTCTCATCCCGTCTTCATCCGGTTGCTGTCTCAGAATCGGGAACCCACTGTCATCGTTCCCAGATGCAAGCAACGTTTGCAGTTGGAAGGTTAGGCTCTTCACTGTGTTGATACGGTCGATCCTAATCACTTCAGCGTCACGTATAATCTACAAAAGGTTCACAAACGCCGACTGAGAAACAGGCAGACGTACGACATCACTAATGTGGAAGTTGCCCCAAACATATTCGTGTTTAGAATCCAAGTATGGTAACTGTGACAGATCTATAACAAGATCATAGATACCCTTGGGTTCTAGCGCATCAGCTAGTGTTTTGGCAACAAGGACAGCCATCATAATCGGAACAGCGTAAGTCAGAGTGTCTGTCAGTTCAAACATTATGACGGCTAGTGAAACCGTCGTTCGCTAAGCACAGTGAGAACTCAAAAGGAAGAGAACAAGTCAAGTACCGTCACACCAGAGAGGGCAGCAGCTGCACCAACCATGGCATACAAACCAGGGACAATGCCTATACAAACTCAGCTGGACTCAACACCTGAAGAAGGCTCACAATCCAAATCCCCGCTACAGGTCCTGAACAACCTGGAATCAGGATGATGCAATTGCAACCACTGCATCGTAATTCCCAGAACCCTCCCAGCACACGCCCCGACCCCCAATGTTGGGATAAAGATCCCCGCAGGAAGTTTGATCCCAAATGTGACTACAGTCAACGCAGATTTCACAACCAGTGCAACGAGAATCGATCGTACAACTGGCCAAGTGGCGTCGAATGACCCTGGATCTATGACACAGAGACCGTTATGGTCGTTACCTGAACCCGTTTTGCATTCGGCAAAGAGGTTGTAGACGAGTTCAGTGCCTCCCATGCGGGTGTAGGGGTTGAGAAAGCAGAAACATGCTGTGATAAAAGTTATTAGGAGGACTTCCAGTATTGGATGGGCTTTGAGCCATGTCTTGTTGCGGACGTATTTAGACCATCGATAGTTGGCCTTGGAAAAGTATGCACCGTAGATGCCCTGAGAGAATCAGTGGCGTCAACGTATGCCAGAAAGAGATCTTACTCCGAACACGCCGAGCAGGAGGAATGGAAACAACTCATAAGCATGCCAATCCTGTGGCTCAGATTAACAAGACCCGCAGCAGGGGACGACAAACCTTGTCGTAGGTGACCTGGAAAAGGACGAGTTTTCCTGTTCCGAATGGGTCGAGCATCTTGAGGGTGATGGCGGCAATCATCGCGCAGAAAAAGCTGTGAGGTATGAGACAAAGCCAGAGCGAAGAGTAAAACGGACCTTCTCCACATAACCTGCAGAGACATGAGGTATGTATCTAGCGAACGAATCCACTCACCTTTGGAGGAAAGAAGTACGAGACTTCCTCCAAACTAAAGAGAGTACCGCCGATTGGGGCACCGAACGCCACCGCAACACCTGCCGCACAAGCCGCGCTCAGAATCTCCCGTCTCTTAGCTAAGTCAAACTTTAACCTCTTGGAATCGAACCACCACAGGGGCCCACCTTCGTTGTTCTCATACTTGGTATGAAATCGGCTGACAATGTTCCCAATACAACTCGCAATGTGCACAAATGGTCCTTCTTTCCCAAGGGACAGCCCTGACGCAACGGACAAAGCCAATCCAACCGATTTGGTGAACAAAACACGCCCACCAAGATAGCCATGGATAACGAATCCAGATAGAATAGTCTTGATTTCCGGGATGCCACTGCCTGCAGCATAATACATGACTTTTCGTTTTGGTTCCGAAACGATCGATTCATGTTTTGGGCCCTCGGAAGAATAGTTTGGCGAAAGAACACCAGATTCTTTACGTGTTACGAATGTCGTGGAGTTTGTCAGATAGATGGTTAGAATACAGGAGGCCAATGCGAGGGAGAGCTGCAGATTCCAAGGTGAGTAAACAGTGGTAAAAAAAACGACTTACCGCTACAGCCGTATATGCCAGGTATTCGACTGCCTCAGTGATGGCACCTGTCCCTTCCCGACGGAATACCTCTGACCAAGGTTTCCAGGCTGCACATCCGGGTTCATTGAAGACGTCTGGAAGCTGTACGATTATCTCGTCGAGAGGTGGACAACAGAATCTCTTCGCTCTCCACCAATCAGTCCTACAATACCCCTCCTTGAGATCAAACAACCATTGTTCGCTTCTGACTACGAGGAAGGCGACAACAGCGGTTAAGAATCCGACAATGGTGACAATGATCCAGCCCAAACTCTTGTCAAAGAGTAACCTGAGTTTAGCCCTGAAGGATTTGCGCCTTCTAAGTTTCGTGAAGCGAAGCGAGTCTTTTATTGCATCATGGAGCCAGTCGATGGACGAGAATGAGGAGTACCAGACCCGAACACCGTTAATCTTAGCATCCATGTCGGAGACTGGTAGACCAGACTTGGGACCAGCCGTGAATGGAGCATCATAGGCAGATATTGGTCGTTCGATACCACTGAGCCTTGACAAGTCTTTGAAGAAAGGCTTGGTTGGTGAGAATGGTAGTGATCCATCCGCATTCAAATTTTGTAGATGGGGCCTTGAATTGAGTGTGAATCTGCGTCTAGAAGTTGGGAGAGTTCCATAAGACCGCAGCGAAGCCCCTCCCAGAGCAGAATTCTCTGTGGCAACAGAATTTTGATCCTCTGGTTGGTTTACAGCCCGAACATCTGCAGAACTGCCTATTCTCATTAATCGTTCTCTACGCCATGTCGTTGACGTTGGTGCCTGGTTCAAATTTAAAGACTTTGGCCGGTTAGACATGAAGCATGCAAGCGGGATCTAAGGCTAAAAAGGAAGTCTACCATGAACAGGGTTTATTAGTAATCATTGGTACGGATGTTGTATAAAGCGGTACGTTACTAACCATGTATGGATGGTATATTATTATCTCCCAAGTAGAATATCATGCTAACACATAGGTATGCCTACAGGCCTGACCATCGCCAGTTCCTTGAAAGACTGCATTGATGATCACAACCCTGATGAGAACAGATCCCATTCATGGCGCACTGTGCCAGCATCCCCTGTTTCCATGATCTGCGGGTGATTCTTGATGTAGTCCAATTTCGTCCTCGCCACATCTGTCATGCCAGGGTAACTGTCCTCATACTCCCAGACGAGCAGATCCAGTGGTCTTTCTCCTAAAAAAACCGTCAACGGCAAGATATAGGAGGAAAGCCAAGAACCTGATTCATATTCGTCGAAACGCTTCCTGAACCGAGCACTTAATCGGGCTTCCGCACGTTCCAAATTCATGATGATCTCTGTGGGCGAGTGGGATTCAGCTGGTGAATTCAGCCCAGCGTCGCTATGTCTTTCCTCGTCTTGCAAACGGTCCGACTGCTGTCCTGACTCGCCACGAGCCTCCTCTTCATCTTCATCCTTCGCTTTCATCTCATGTCTAGAACGCTTGCTCTGTCTTCCTTCAGCTACATGGTCTTGCATTTGCTTTTCCTGCTGCTGCTCTGTTTCAACGGCGAAAATCTTGAATTTTCCTTTTGGTACAACTTGGATGATTGCCCATGCAAATCGGCAGTAAAGGAAGTACGGATGAATGCGCAAAGGAATTTTGGCCTCCTTCATGTGAAAGGCGGTCGCAGTATTGGAAGATTTCGGTCGAAAATAGTATACAACTAGAATGGCTGAAGTGGAATTTGGAGTGGGCCAAAAGACATGGAGGTTATCATTGAAGCGCCGGTGGGCTCCAGCCTCTATGGACATGATATTTCTGATATCGTTGATATCGGAAGCTAATTCGGGTATAGGTCCATCGAGAATCTCGGCGAGCATGCTGCGATTAGCCTATACATAACGCATATCGGTATGTAGTGGATGTATAAAACGTACCCATGCGGATTGTGCCAGAGGAAGGACATGCACGGCCTGCAGAGAATGATTATATCCTGTTACAGCACATGCAGTGTCTTCCCACTTGGCCCAGCTGCTGATTAAGCTAAGGGTATCGGCCAGCCCTATATCTTCAGGCCGAGTAAAATGTAGTTGCCGCCAGTTGTCAGGGAGGTCCGCTACAGTCTTTGGAGGAACCCAGGCAGCGAAGTCGGTACAAACTGGATAATCTGGGTCAGTCGTGTCATGGACAAGGTGATAATAGTAGTCGCCCTCAATTAAAAGTTCGGTTTCTTGTAAATGTGGATCATTTCGGTTTGATGAAAGAGAAAGATAGCCCGACTGCTGGGTAACGATCCGCGCGGCTTGAATGACGAACTGGTAGCTGATGTAGAAGTTATCATCGAGCTGATGGCGGCATCCCAGAGACAGAAATTTCCTATTTCGTAGAGGGTGCAGGACGTGTAAAGTTTTGTAGCTGTCTTCCGGTATTGACACTCTGGGGACTAGACTGACCGCGGTCCGGTTCGGTCCAGGTCCGGGCTATTTTTTCCGGACCTCGAACCGGACCTCAAGGTTCGGTCCACCCTCAAGCCGGACCTGGACCTGGACCTACAGGTTCGGGTCCGGCAGGTTCGGGTCCAGGTCCGGACCTGGGTGCACCAGGTTCGACACCAAATATTAGTAAACTAAACACAAAATAAGGTACTGTTGTTTAAAAGTGAATGTTATCTATCTACCTACTCTACAACCCATTATTACTGTTGAAAGTTTGTTAAAATCAAGATTTCCGACCAATTTGTGAGTTCGAGCTGATGGCAGGACATACCACGTGACTTTGGCACGGCGACAGCAATGACACGGCATGGTCAACACCAACTCTCAAGGGTCAGTCTATCATGTTTGAGCACTTGCCTGACATATTAGACAGTATATATACCAAATATCAATGGTTTTGGATGTATCCGACTCCTTTGTGGTTGTTTGGTCCTATTTGCAGGTGCACCCGGTGCACCTGCGGTTCGGACCTCAGGTCCAGGTTCTCCCCCCATCTGAACCTGAACCTTGCAAACAGGTCCAGGTCCAGGTTCACACAGCCACTGGACCCGAACCTAAGGTTCAGGTCCGGTTCGGACCCAGGTTCGTGAGGTCCAGGACCGGACCGCGGCCAGTCTACCAGTGGGGACTAGGAAGGAGGCGAGGGGGTGGCTCATAAGATACAAGGTCCTAAAAAGGAAATCTTTCATCAACAGAGTTTATTCCTCTTTAGTATTAGTAGTGGCACTAGTGGTAGGTGTAGTTGTAGTGCTACTCCTAGTTGATAGGGTATTCAAAAGTAGCAAGAGACCATTCATCTGTGTACTCTGCAGTAAAGATACGTTTATCTCCAGGTTCAACATTGTTCCGTCGGCTGATGAACTTCGCAGGATAGCGGCTTGAGGCTGTTCATTTGTAGGCGCAGCAGGAACGATATCGAGAGCTTTAAGGGCTGGTAGAGATGTTGCGGGAAGCTGGACAGGGATGGCTGTGGGTGTAGCTTGCGGTACATAGCTGGTAGGAGTAGTTGAAGTAGTTGATGCTGTTGCAGCAGGGGCAAACGATGTTGTCTGAACACCGTAAGGTTGTGCATAAGCAGAATGGTATCCACGATAATATGGTTGAGCTGCTGTGTTGTAATATGCTTGTGCTCGATAGGCAGCTGTCGATGTTCGTTTATCTCTTGCTCGGTCTAACTCTGAGCGGGCAGCACGAAGCTCCGCATTGAGAGCGGCAGTTTCTCCGCGCTCGGACTCGAGAACGATTTGTGCAAGATAATATTCCTGATCGCTGGGTGCTGAACGCTAGACAGACTCAAGACGCGAACTATGTAAGCAATAAGCTGGCCTACCTTGCCAGGTCGAGTTGTAGCCTTGCGAAATCGTTCCTCCAGTGCTCGTCGTCTGCGGAAACATTCTAAAGCAAACTTGGTTTCTAACAGAGGTTAGCATAGCTCTGTATATGAGAGCGACCAACCTTTAATCTCTTCTATTTCAGTGGCCTTGGCCTTCCCTTTTCCTATGTCGTCCTTGGGCAACTGAAAGACGTGATAAGGCAACAGTCGCTTCACCACATCGTCCGCATCGACAAAGGCAGTCTCTGTGTCAGGAAATAGCACGGCCTGATGATCTTGAGCGAGACGCGCCGACATTCTAGGCAACTCTCAGGCGTCGATACAGTCGCCAAATAATCTCTAACCTTGCAGCTGTCTTTTCAGTGATTTCCTTTTCTTCCAGAGACCGTTTCCTTGGTTTCACATATCTCGTCCCGCTCTGAACGCTCTGAACACCATTCCAGCTCACTGGGACGTCACCCGGACGAGCACTGATGCTGCCCCAAAGCACGCTCGAAGTCGAGGCCAAATTGGAGGCGACATTGCTCGACTGCTTGATGAACGAAATAGGCGCTGTTTGGCTAGGCAGGGGTGAAGAAAAAGCCTTCGCCATTTCACTCCAGTTTGTGCAGGTTGATAATGTCTCGTGACTAATTGCCTAATTTATTTCCACGTCAATGCGAGTCCTCAACTCAGATTTACAACGCGGCCAACTTGCGCAGTGTCTCTGATGCTCCCTGAATCAGTCCTTGGGATCCAAATCCCATGTATCAGATAAGAGGCGCTGTACTTTTACTGTAATTACAGCAATCGACGTGTTATTTGTTCCTGCTTGCCACCTGCTTCATGCTCTTCGACGTCAATGCACGTAGCTTCTGATTCAAGTGCTCATCTGCTAACTCCATCTTAGAGAAAACTATTCAACCGGTCAGACCGCGTCAAGGGCGTCGACTTCCATCCAACAGAGCCATGGTTACTGACCGGTCTCTACAACGGCACCGTGAACATCATTAACCATGAGACCAGCGCTGTAATTAAAACATTCGAGGTCTCAGAGGTCCCTGTTCGATGCTGTCGCTTCATTGCACGCAAAAACTGGTTCGTAGCTGGATCCGACGACTTCCAGCTCAGGGTGTACAACTATAACACGCATGAAAAAATTACAAGTTTCGAAGCTCACCCCGATTACATTCGCTGTCTGACTATCCATCCAACCCTACCTATCATTTTAACAGGCAGCGATGACATGTCTATCAAAGCTTGGGACTGGGATAAGAACTGGAGGAATATCCAGGTTTACGAGGGCCATACTCATTATATCATGAATCTCGCATTCAATCCAAAAGACACCAACACCTTTGCTTCCTCTTGTCTCGATCGCACAGTCAAAATGTGGTCTCTCGGTTCCTCAACCGCCAACTTTACAATGGAACCCCACGACAAAGGCGTCAATTACGTCGAATTCTACCCAGGCGCAGACAAACCCTACATCGTAACTACCTCAGACGATAAGACCGTCAAGGTCTGGGACTATCTCAGTAAAAGCTGCGTCCAGACAATGGAGGGACACACCAACAACGTTTCCTTCGCCGTCTTCCATCCCAATCTCCCCATCATCATCAGTGGAAGCGAAGACGGCACCGTCAAAATCTGGAACAGCGGAACATACCGCATAGAGCACACCCTCAGCTATGCCCTCGAGCGTGCTTGGTGTGTTGCCCTACATAGACAAGCCAACGAGCTCGCTGTTGGCTACGACGAGGGTGTCGTCGTCATCCGTCTCGGAAAAGACGAACCCACATTCTCAATGGATCCCTCTGGAAAACTCATCTACACCAAAAACCAAACCGTCTTGTCCGTGAACGTCCAGACCATCGCTCCGGAAGAGATTTCCGCAGATGGTGTCCGTCTCCCCATTGCCCCCAAGGAAATCGGCTCGACAGAAATCTTTGCAACGTCCCTTCTCCATTCTCCCAACGGTCGTTTCGTTACCGTTGTTGGAGACGGAGAGTATATCACTTACACTGCCCTCGCATGGCGGAACAAGTCCTTCGGTAACGGTATTTCATTTGCTTGGGCCCCGGATAACAATACCTATGCGGTGTTGGAAAGTAAAGTCAAAATTAGGCTTTACAAAAACTTCAAAGAGAAATCCGGTCCAGGTAGTTCTATGAAGGGTGTTGGAAGCTGGACGCTTGATGGTATCCACGGGGGTACCCTACTGGGAGGCAGGGGAAACGGCTTCGTGATGTTTTGGGATTGGGAAACCGGTGAGATTGTCAGGCGAATCGATGTAGATGCTAAGCAGGTCTGTCATTTTCATTATCCACATTTCATTTTCTCATTATTTCCAAGGTCCACTGGTCGACCTCGGGAACTCTCGTTGCCATTATCACCTCCGACTCTTTCTATATCCTTCGCTTCGATAGAGACGCGTATGACCAGCAGCTAGCTGATGGCACTGAGATCACTGACGAAGGTGTAGAGGAGGCCTTTGAGGTGGTCACTGAAGTCTCAGAAGGGTAAACATCCCGTTTCTCTTGCCTTCTTTGTGCTTATCAATGCAAACAGCGTGAAAACGGCGAGATGGGAAGGCGACTGTTTTATCTACACCACCTCTAACCGTCTCTCCTACCTCGTCGGTACTGAAACATATACCATCAGTCCGTTCGACAAGTAAGTGACTTCTCTCGTTCGACGTTCTTCATTGAACACACTGTAGTCCTCTCTACCTCCTGGGATATCTCACACAAACTGAACGCGTCTACCTCGCCGATAAAGACATGAACCTTTACGCATACACCCTTTCCCTCAGTGTCGTCTCATACCAAACAGCCATCATGGACGGCAATCTCGAGCTTGCGGCGGAGATTCTCCCCTCCCTACCAAAAGACCAGCTCAACCGAGTGGCCCGTTTCCTTGAAGGGCGCGATCTCAAAGAACTTGCATTGGAAGTCACAACAGATCCTGACCACAAATTCGATTTGTCACTAGGGCTTGATGATTTAGACAAGGCACTAGACATTGTTCGTGAGGTCCCAGAGCTGGAGGCAGAGATGAAATGGAAGTCTTTGGGCGACCGAGCATTGGCAACCTGGAGGTTCGACCTTGCAAGAGAATCGTTCGAAAAGGCCGGAGACCTCAATGCCCTTATGCTACTCTTGCTCAGCATCGGTGATCGGCAGGCGTTGGGTGAGCTGGCCGTGAAAGCTGTCGAAAAGGGACAGAATAACCTTGCGTTTGCAACTTTCTTCCAGCTAGGGGATGCAGAGTCGTGTGTGGATCTCCTTATCAAGACTCAGCGGGCGCCTGAAGCAGCTATGTTTGCACGAACGTATGTACCGAGGTGAGTCTCGCATCGCATTATAATCGTGGGTGCTAACTGTCTCATAGCAAAGTTCCAATCGCGGTGGAAGCATGGCGGTCAGAGTTGAAGACTAAAGGGCGATCAAAGATCGCAGCAGCTATTGCAGATCCAACAGAGAATCCGGAGCTTTTTGAAGAGGGCTGGGAGGCAGTTCTTGAGAGAGAACATAGTGCGTGTAAGTCTTTCCGTCTTCATGAATGAATCAGTGCTCAGTTGATTGTAGCTTCTGTAAAGACAAATGGTGTACTCGTAGCTTAATGGTCGATAATAACTATTATGTCCTTGGAAGTATAATGGTGAATGGGGGCTCTGCATGGCTTTGTCGCAACAGAAGTCATTCTTCCATAGGGCCCTGTCTCTATATGTTGTATAACAGTTATTGGTTCAACCTTGAGTGCAGCAAGGAGTAATCAGGAATCTTAGGATTGTTGCCCACCACCGACAGCGGGACAAATGCGCCATTAGCATTACTAGTGAGTGGCCAACTGCACGAAATTGCAGCCTATCGATTTTGGACTCTGGAGTGCACGATGAATGCTTTATAGTTTGAGGCTCGAAACTATCTTTCTGGGTCATTGTCATTACTCTTGGCTACTCCTATGTAGTCCAACTTCCGCGATCCCGCAATTTCTCTAAAAACAAGATAATCTCTCCAGCCGCTTCTTCGCCTGCGCGGCTTATCATCCCGCTACCATCGTCAGATTCGGCGTCCTCACTCCGACTAATTTTGCTATAAAATGATCCCACCTCTTTCGCCTGTTCAACGAGCCTATTTAATTTCGCAGATCGCGATCCAGTCTCCGGAAGGGCTTTAATAATGAGTGTTTGGTTCGTTTCGCTATCCATCATGAGGAGGCCAAGGAGTAGTGAGAGGTGGCCTAGGAGGAAGGATGCGTCCGCACTTGAGGCTAGTTCTTCACCGTCCAATGCCTCAGGCTCCTTTTTGACCTTGACAGAGAGAGCAGCTTGATGGTGCTTGTATACGTCAACGAGTATACTGAGACCGCTCGTCGGGCTTCGGCATTTGCATTTAGGAAGGCAGGATTGTGAGAGAGGGCAGGATGCGTCAATGTCTGATCAACAGCATGAGTCAGGCGAGAGGTGCGAGGTGCAATGAACTTACAGAAATCTCGGAGCATGTTTTTTGCACTTGGAAGAACCTGAACGAGATTCATCCATAGTCCCAGGGCGAGACATAGACGATCCAATGCTTGAACGGCATCCTGAGCTGAATGAGCATCGTCATCGGCATCCGTATCGACCTCTGTATCGACTTGGTCCTCCTCTTTCTTGACCTTGCCATTTCGCTTGCTTCCATTCTTCGGTGGAGTCCACCGGGTGCGATCAGCTTGGACAATCTCCCTAAAAACAAATGATGTTGCGAACTCATTTTCCGTTAATCTCTCACACCATTTCTGGTCTGAGTGTGTGAGGCTGATAAGGCAGCGGAATATCATTTCTGTGCATTTGCCCCCTTGCTCTGCATCATCTTCGGAGGCTAGCTCAACTCGCTGAGCGGCTACGCCAAGGCGGACTAGGCCATCTATGAGCCACTCTGCTCCTGCCTTTTCAAAAATAGCTTGTGTTTCGCGATCCATATTCCATTGTGCGAGTAGATAGGTGTCCAGCAGGCGTAGTGCATTATGGAAGTCAGTGAATCCCGTAGGGGTATTGTTCAATGACGCGAAATGGCTTTTGAGGTATTTGAGAAGTAAGGGCAGGTGCGAGGAGGATAGGGACGAGGATGGAAGAGTAGTTAAAATGTGAATTATCATGAATGATGTTGATATAGGCACCCCAGGCGGGAATAAGGAAGACTTGGCTTTGATGGTTGTGTATAACGCTTTCAGCTATGAAATATTGGTTAAAGGTAAAATTTGAAGAAAATCCCGCACTGTAGTTTGTTCGCTTTTTGAAAAACCCTGCTTCTTCAGCTGCATTTCAGAGCCTGAACTACGAGACACGAGGAAGAGTGGGTCGGTTTCAGTAGTCGTACGGGATAACAGATCAAACACTGTAGGTACGAAGGAGTCGGAACCTGTTGCAAGCTCGAATAGAGAGTCTGGTTCTCGTGCAACGAGAGCTGCAAAGAAAATGAAGATGAGCCCTAGTGTCTGTAATAATGGTGTAAGACATAGATTGTATATCTAGGTAGCCTACATACCTTGTCTTTAAAGCCAGCACCAAGAAAGACATCCCAGGCACGTCCTAAAAAGTCGGTGGCTCTGGCCTTGCGACAAAATTCTGGATCACACATTTTTGTTGTTATTTCCAACGCACTAGGAACGTGAGTCAAATACACAATCTCAACATTGCACTGACCTTGCTCGTTTCAAGCTGTCGCCGGCATCCTCCTCCATGCCCTCGAGGAGATAGCCCACTTCGTCTAGGAAGCGACGGCTCTCGCCTTTGTTTCGAAGCTCTGATATTCCTTTGAGGGGATTCATCATTCCAGGTTCAAGATCAGGTACTGTGACCTTCGTCTTTCCTTTTTTTGACTTGGATGGTGAGCTATACGGTGTCCCGGCTGCTGACGTAGTGGCAGACTCGGGATATGGGTCATCCTCCGAGTTGTCTACACCCCAGCGCGACCGGAGGGACGCGTATGATTCTTTATTCACGAATTGGGACTCGTCCAGCTCGCCATCAACTGGATACGCAACGAGAAAAGAACGCGATCTTCCAGCATAAGTCTTGATGGCTTTCTTAGGCGATGGCGAGGCTGGCTGATCCTGTGCCACAGGCAACTTCTGAGGCGATAAGACAGCAGGTAGCGATGGTGTCCTGGCCAAATAATTCGAAGAAGTGGGGCTATCCAAAGAGGATTCAGTCTTGGACCGTCCTAGCATTCGATTGCTAAGCTTGCTGGGTGAAGGAGTAGTGTTTGTGTCATGTTTCGCTCGTTTTATACCAATTGCGTGTTCACTTTCCGACTTCCTTTTGCTAGAATAGGTCCGAGCTGACATAGTCGAACGAAGTGAAATTCGGAGTGGCACGTGATCATAACGCATCTCGTTTGCGTCATTCATGCTTAGGTAAAGTACAAAGACTCAGAAAATCAGCTACTGTCTACTGTGGTTCGATTCCACCATCATTGCCAAGTTTGATCAGCTGCTTGCCGCCAGAATCTAGATAGTAGGCCATCAGCTACACATTGATTGAGGTCAACTAAGTACACTTACGCGCAGCGGTGCAGGAAGTCGGATGGGACCTCGACTACTCGCACAACTGGATCATTCGTTTCTGTCCTATTGAAAACCATTCTGGAAGGAGTTTGATCACTCCATGCAGGCCAATGAGGGGCCATATTAGCACTTGATTTTTTGTTCACATCGGAGAACATCGCAAAATCCAAAAATGCTTCTGAGAAAGCTGTCTTGAAAGCAGAGTTATTGTAAACGGGGGCAGGTCGTGCACCGAATGGAAGTATAGAAGTCATCTTGATGCTGAAGGAAACTTGAGTTCCATAAGAACAGGAGACCATGACTTACCTGGGGAAGTAGTATGGAACGTCGTCGAGATGTCTGGCTGGATTCAAAGCGAATTCTGCCTGTCGAGGATATAAGATCAGGGCGATGGGTGAGCAAAAGCAAACCTTGTATGCGTTCCTAGGAAATGCGGACAGTATTGAGTAAGATGGACAACTGAATATAGCTATTTTTTATTCATCAATCCAGTGACATCCGAAGAGCAAGTTCTCCACCTTCGCCCATAATCGCGAACATCTGTTCAGAGACAGAACCTTGCGAAGCGTAGAGTTTTACTGCCTCTTGCACGTTGGTGGCATTAAGATCCGGTAGGATCGAGTTGATAAACTGGGTTATATTGGTACCTGATTGACTGGCAGTAGTCTCATTGACGAAGAGAAAACCTTCGAAAGAGTTATGTATGGATAGGACCGATTCCTGAGCAAATGAATCAAAAAATAATGCCAACTGATATCCGATACATACTCCGTTGAGTTTCCCTTCTTTCAAAGATTTCGATGGAATCTGCGTAAACAGCTTCCTATCAAGGACTGGTATGAAAAAAGTCGTCCCAAAAAAAGCTGCTGAAGCCATATTGGCGTTGATTGTTTCCAGGGTAGTGTAGTCCACTGTGCGCAAACATTCCAGAGTACTTTCAGCTGACGAGCAACTATGACTGCAATGAATCTATGACACTGTCTGTATCGTAAAACGCACTCGGTTTCCGCAACTACTTGAGCATAGATACCCTGTATGATTTGAGAGAAATAAATCAAATGGATAAGAGCTCACCTCAGGGACGCGATGGTTGAATGGATAAAGTGGAGGGACATAGATCGAGCTACTAATACCGTTCCTGAATAAGCCTTCTCCCCCATTGGCTACCATGTGTAGCAGTACCGAACCACCTCCTGATCAAATGGTGTCAGAGCACCTCCAAATAGATGGACTTCAAAAATCACCTGCTGAATCACCCCAGATAGTGACCTTTGAAGGATCTCCTCCTACTACATGTGCCTGTGCCGGCGATCTATCAACACAAAAGAATGCAACCAGAAGAAACCTCACATATCTTTGTATCCATTCAAAGGCAAACCGTTGGTCCACTGCAGAAAGTTTGCATGAAATAGCAGGATGGCGGAACGAACTAACGAAGACCGGCGTTGAGAGCTCCGTTCTCGCGAACGGCCGCGCTAGAAAGAAATCCAAACAGTCCTAGACGGTATTGGAGGACAATGAAGATAACTTTCCCGCCAGATGCTTGGATAATGTCATCGCCAGGATATAGTGATGCTCTACCGAACACGTAACTGCCAGTCGTACAACATCCGTGAGATCGGACAGACGCCGAGGTTGAATATCTCACCCGCCAGCATGCATGTACACCAGTATGGGAAGGCTGCCACCAGGATTTAGTGTTCCAGGAGTATATATACTGTAGAGATAAGAAGAGGAATCGCCAGAAGAAATCTTCGTACTTGAGAACCAAGCAATCTTCTGGATCGACACTGTCCTTTCGTGCTTTTAAAAAGGAAGGAACAGTATCTGGTCGACCTATCCAGGTACTGGGACAGAATTGAGGTTCTGCTGCTTGAAGTAACTGTAAAATCGGGGTTGGACAGTAATCTTCCGAGTCTGCACTATCCGTTCGTGCCGCTAAAAATGGAGGGACAGTATCCGAGCGACCTAATAAAGCGTTGGGACAAGATTGAGGCAGATCCGTTGCTTGAAGGAGTTGTGAAACTGGGGTTGGAGTTTGCGGAGGTCTCCACCGTAAAGCCCCAGACGGCGATTGAGCATAACGAACACCAAAGAAGTGAGTGGCGTCTGTAGTGGCATTGTATACTCCCTGGTATCGTGCATAACCAAGGTCTATGATAGGTCTTGCAGCGCTATCATTGCTTGCAGATGAAGCAGACGAGTAAACAAGACATCGCAAAAGAATGAAACAGTAGAGCACTAGTTTGAAGTACATTTGGGGAAGACCGGAAAACTTGTCTCATGTTGGCGTGTGCTTATAAATGGAAAAGAGAGAGGTGTTCATATGATGAATCTCCTCGTCACTACGCAATCCCGTATAAATCCAAGCCTGCCACAAGTCCAACTTGAAAGAGTTTGACAGAACTCTGATTTCCCCTTCGGTGCGAATGTTCAAAGGTTATTTTAGAAGTTGTGCCGGACTTCGAGGAGATTGACCAAGCATTCAAGTTGGTGGTACTAGTCGAGTACATGAGTAGTTTGCGCATGTTTATGTCTCTCCTTATCCGGTTATTTTACTTTCTACTACAGATTTTTTACATCCAAGTATATCGTGCTCACCAAAGTCTTGAGAGGCTGCTGCATTTCTGGACTAATCTCACTACGGAGTGGGAACGACACCGATGCCCGAAGCAGTTTCGCCGCTATTTCTGACAATCCTACCTGATTTATGTAAACCGTGGAGTACTTTAGATATGGCCGATAACCCTCCTTCCAGTCCTAAATCAGGGTGCTGGATGCACAGTTCTGCCGCGAATACCAAAAAAAAACAGAATGTCCAACTGTCTCAAACTTCTATCAGGGCGTTCGATATGCATTCACTGACCGTAGAACTGGTAAGAGCAATATTGCATTTACTCAGTACTGCGATAGACTGCGATTGCTTCATTTCTCCAATTGATTTGGCAAATCCTGCCTACTCGGGTCCCCGTAGAAAGTACTCTGATTGTAGAGTCTAGCTTAGTTTAGTTATGTGTACAGTATAAGTACAGCAATGGATAGTATCTAGTCTGTCTAAGTCTAAGTCTAAGTGTATCTGTAACGATAGAAACAAGAGAAAATAATGATAGTTCAGTTATCGCCATCTTTATGGACAGAGACCGCTGAGCTAGATCCAGACATCCCCAGCAACGCAGGATCAATATTTTCATCCGAAAACCCGGCCGCCGACAACCCACTCAGGCGAGGACTCGGCTCATCAAGGTCGTAGCCGATGGGGGTGACAATACTCGGAATCCTCAGTCTCCGTTCTTTCAGCTTTCCAGTGAGCTTATATTCCGCCAATACCTCCTCGTCTTCTTTTCTTTGTTCTGCCATGATCTCATCTCGAGCTTTCATAAACTCTGCAGCTGCGACTTCGTAACTTTCGAATCGCATTTGCCATCCGAAAGGCAAACCCTCGTATAGAGAGACTTCTCGAGACATTGGGTGCAGGGAATAAGGACTGGAGACATTAGAAGAAGAACGCGAAGAGGATTGTAGCTTTGAGATGGCAGGAGGATTTGTCTTGAAAGATGGTGCCAGATTTTCCTTGACACCAAGCTCGTCATCCGAGGATGGCATAGTATACAGAGATTCCGAAGAAGACCAGGAAGAAAGAGAAGCCTCTGATGAAAGGGACGAGAAAGAATCATTTCGCTTGAGTCGACGTTTGGTACGACAGGTGGGACAAGCTTGGACGAAACTCCTGACAATCCTCTTTGGCACAAAGGAATAGTTTTGGCGTATCGATTTATAGGTTTTGTCTCTGCCTCCATGTTCAGCGTGACACGAGCACAGAATTTGGTAAAGATGTTCCTGAACAGCGACGACGCGTTCGTCATGGAGAACTAGGTCATTATTATCAAAAGTGACGTCATTTGAGATAGAATCAGGTTGGCTCGAGGTAGATTTAGTGCGAAGAGCAAACATCTTGAGAGCCCAAGTGACGAATCTTCCAGATTCACGGCAGAAGTTGGGACTCTTGAGGACAGCCAGGATCCTGTTGTACGTAGACAGACTGATGAGAGCCTTCTCCTTGTGCTTCGTCTCCTCCATCGCCGCAAGGAAGGAGTTTTCAATAGACTTGTACTGAGCAAACGTAGGAAAGCCAGGTTCATCTAGTTCGGATGTTGTGCCGTTGCAGGATTCAATTTCGGGACTGGATGATCTGCTGTATGGTTTTTGGAATCGCCGAGATGGCATGCTGATATAAAATTATATGAAACTCGCCCAATGGTCAGGGCACAATCCTTACATAGAATGAGGTAGATATCGCGTTTTCAAAAGAGTAGTATGAAGGCAAGTGGAACGAGAAGCACGTGACAAGCAACTGCTCAATTTCATTCGCGATCTATGGAAGCTTTTGAAACCTACCAGACGCCTCTTTCAAGGTAATGACGGCTCAAGCAACCCTTCAATTTCTAATACTCGCCATAGCCGCTATGCAAGCAAGGAAATGGCCAATTTGTTCTCTCCAGCCGTATGTGCATCCAAGCAGTTGAAAGCCATCGATTTACGGACACTAGAACCGATTTTACACCTGGAGAAAACTCTGGCTAAATCTAGCAATTGCAGAGAAGCAACTGGGCCTAGCTATTTCCGATGAAGCCATCGAACAAATGAAAAATAATCTGGTTCGACCGCAAAGAGTCATCTGCTTCTCGTTCCTGAAGTTTTGCAGGATCTAACTCCAGAACAATTCGACATCGCAGCTCAGGAAGAGAAGAAACGTCGTCACGATGTTATGGCTCATGTGCATACCTTTGGAAAGGTAGCGCCGGCTGCTGCAGGGATCATTCAGTAAGTAACGCACGCATCAACCGAATGTTGATACATCTCACACAGTTTGGGTGCTACTTCATGTTATGTGACCGAGTGAGCTCCTAATCTACTTTCAGCCCGGGATTGACTTGGGTTCGGTTGATAGTAACGCAGACCTCATCTTTCTGAGGCAGGGATTGGATTACCTTGTCAGCTCGCTTTGTATTCTAATCTCTCGCCTGTCGAATTTCGCTGTTCACTACCGCGATCTACCGACCCTTGGATTCACTCACTTCCAACCGGCGCAGTTGACCACAGTGGGTAAAAGGGCCACGCTGTGGATACAGGTTCGTTCATTTTTGTCAGAATAGCGCGATTTCTGATCGCATCAGGAGCTCTTATGGGATCTCCGCAATATCAAGCGCGCTAGAGAAGACATTGGTTTCCGTGGTGTCAAAGGAACGACAGGAACCCAAGCCAGCTTCCTAGCCCTCTTCGACGGCGATCATCAAAAGGTCGGTTGCTTCATTCAGCCATTTGAGTGAGGCTTGATTTGATCCAGGTAGAAGAACTTGACAGACTCGTTACAAAGCTCTCTGGTTTCGACTACGCATACCCTGTCACCTCACAAACATACTCCCGCAAGATCGACATTGATGTCTTGGCGCCGCTAGCGTCCTTGGGCGCTACAGCGCATAAAATTGGAACAGATATTCGATTGCTGGCCAATCTCAAAGTATGCAGTCATCAACTTTCCTCGCATGTCCTCACCGTCTTGTTCAGGAAATCGAGGAACCCTTCGAGTCGACACAGATCGGTTCTTCAGCCATGGCTTACAAGAGAAATCCAATGAGATCTGAACGTGTTTGCAGTCTCGCAAGACATCTGATGGTCTTGCACCAAAATGCACTAATGACATCTAGTGTGCAATGGTTCGAACGAACTCTGGATGATAGGTACGCACAGTATCTCATCTATGCGATTCTAATCAGCTTTCAGTGCCAACCGCCGTATAACCCTTCCCGAAGCATTCCTGACAGCGGATATCGTCCTTTCGACCTTGCAAAACATCTCCGAAGGTCTCGTAGTCTATCCAAAAGTAATCGGGCGTCGGATAGCCGAAGAACTTCCCTTCATGGCAACCGAGAACATCATCATGGCGATGGTCAAGAAGGGTGCTGACAGACAAGAGGCTCACGAGCAGATTCGGGTATGTTCGTCTCTTCTATTCACGCCTTGTTAGCAAATGGATCATCAGGTTCTTTCTCATGAAGCGGCTCATCAAGTAAAAGGCCTGGGACTTGCAAATGATCTCATCGCCCGAATTCGTGCTACTTCGTACTTTGCGCCCATCCACGATCAGCTTGATCAACTGCTCGATCCAAAGAGCTTTATCGGACGAGCACCAGAACAAGTCGATACGTTCCTCAGAGAATGGGTCGAACCCGCCCTCAAGGATAAGGAGGATATAATCAAAGCTGCAAGAAATGTTGATCTGAATGTTTAGTAATAAAGTGTAAATTACAGTCGGGTTTAGTCGTACAATATAAACCATCTCAATTGAGATCGAGTTCAATGTCCCATACTGGCGACTCTGGCCGGGGAGGCCTAGTGACTGCGGGTTCTGGAGAGTTACGTTCGATATCCCATACTGGACTAGGTTCTCTCGGAGGAACATCTTCCATCGCCCTTCCTTTCCATTTATCAACACGAGCATTAGTGGTCTCATTCTTGTCAGAATCAGCTTGTGAGGCAAGCAGAGCCAAAGACGTGGTGGCGTTATTGCGAAAGGGTTTTTCAAAAGCATTCTTCAAATTCTTGACTTTGACTTGACCAAAGCCAGGGAGATTTTGGAGTTGGTCATTGGTAGCTTTGGATATGCCTGCAAAGCTCTGAAGAGTAGAATGACATTCATGTTGGCCGGTGAATTCAGTATGAAGCGTACACCGAAAGCTGCCCTTAATGTTTCTGCATCCGTTTTGTTGACCTTGCTGATGCTGGTGAGAGAAGAGCGAAGTAGCGATGGGTAGTTTGTATCTAGGCGTTCTTTGATCATGGTTGGTGGCTTGTGCTCAAACTGCTTGAAGGTCGAGAGATAATGACCGGCTTCATCGTTTCTAGGAATGCATAAAAAATGAGATTGAGACCGAAGAACTCACGAAAACGCGACGACGACTGTGATATTGTTGATCAAGCACACCTTGGACAGTAAGAACCAATTATTAACGAGGAACGTATACTGACCTTTGTGAGTTCGCGTATTGAATCTCGGTGCTCACTCTAGAACTGTATCAAGGCAAAGGCGAGTGAAGAGACGGCCGCACGATATCACAGAGTATAAGCAGGATTCTCAGATTGTAGGACTGGCCAAGGCTGTCGATGCGTGTATGGATGTATTCTGGATGAAGTCGATGATATTTCAAGCTGGCTGAGTGTGGGCTGCGTGTTCCATCAGCATTGGCAGAGTCGTACCTCAGAAACAGGACACCAGTAGTCCTACCGACTTGATAATCGGCGACAATGTCGCCAAATTCTTTGCCGACGTTCCGGATGCATTCAAGGATGGGGTTTCCTCGCTGCAGTGGATTCAGAATGATGTTGTTTCCAGTTGGAACAACGACTGGCGGAGTGACTGTGGTCATGATGCGTGACTTATTTAAGGCAGATCACAAATAAAAGGCAGCTACAGACTGTAAGAATACACAAGGCCGCGTATACACCATGTTGTCCCACATGGAATAATGGTTACTTTGTCTACATCTGAAACTACCTGACAGTGATGCGCTATCCCAGTAGAAGCCAGAGGCTCACTGATCGAATTGAGTGATGATGGTAAGAATCAAAGGCAAGCCGTACCATCTACGAGGTCATGACCGCCACCGAGTGGGACTAGCCCAAGGATTGCCTTCCCATGGTATTGGATGAGATTCTGCTGCAGTTGGTTGAGGAAAGTCTGTGTCAACTTCCTGCGGTGGAATTGGAGGCGAAGGAGGCAAAGGATATGCAGCTGCACGCTCTTCCGGATCCTCAACAACCGTCGTAGACTGCTCACTTTCTTTGCCCTTCCGCTGCTCGATCTCGCCCTGCTCTTTCAACAACCTCAACACTTCTAAACTCGAAATGGGCAACGTCTCTGGAGGTCCGAACGCACGGCTCTGACGGTGCGGAGACGGTGGAGGCCGGGCAGTTTTCTGACCGCCAAAGCCGTCTTCGTCGTCTTCGTCGTCGTCGTCTAAATCTTCCAAGGATAGGGTTGGAGGCATTGGAGATAGAGGAGGCGGACCTGCTCTCGAAGATGACACAGAAGACGACCTCGATCGTCCGACCGGCGACTTGACCCCAATTCTCGACGAGCTCCTCGATGACGGCGAAGGCTCGCCTTCGGACCCAACTCTCTCTCTCAGGAGCTGATTCTCTCTTTCAACAACCCTCAGCGCTCTCTTGAGTGCTTCCTTCTCTTCTTTGATCTCGTCCACTTCATCACGAAGCGAAGATTCAGCTGCGTGGTATTTTATGCGTTCGGTTGATACCATCTTGTTTGCCTCTTCGAACAGTGCCTGACTGAGGTTTTCCAGCTCTTCCTCAAAAGACTTCTTCTCCTTGATTGAGTCCTCCTTTGCCTTCACAGCCTGCTCTTTGGAAGACTGCAACTCGGATATCTGTGATTCGAAAGAGGTGATTTGAGATTGTAAAGTAGCGATCTGTGACTGCAAGGATTGGATCTCTTCTGCAGGTGGATTGGGCGACGGATTTGGGGAGTCTGTGCCCAACAAAGAAGGCATGCTAGCAGAGTTCAAACTGCTAGCAGGAGGAGTAGATGGTCTTGGCGTAGTTGGCCTGCTCATTCGAAACTTGTTAAAAAATCTAGAACCTGCTGCGACCACGGGTATTTCGGGAATAGTCGGCGAGTTGGAGCTGCTCGCTGAGGCTGATGCTGATGCTGATGCTGAGGTCGGTGTTGGTGGAGAGCTTCTACCGTCTTCAGCTGCTGATTCTGCTATGCTACTCGTTCGCTGGCCATACCCTGGTGGCATTGAACGTCTCCAGCCGACATTCTTATCTCGCTTCAGGGCTTCCTCTAGCATCTCGTTGTTGGCCATTACAATCTGAAGATTGCTCTGTGCGACGCCGAGTTGAATCTCCAGCTCGTTCGTACGGCTGTATGCTGTCCGTAACAGTGTCATTAGTTCACCAACCCGTCGAATAACCATATCCAACGCCATCCGCAAATCTTCCTCCTGCCCATGGCTCTTCACACGTTTGGCATCGTGCAGTTCGTCTTCAATTGCAGAGAATATCGCGGTTTCCGCGTCAGAGTTGGCTGGGCCATTTACAGCAGAGGAGAAGCTTTGCATTCGTCACGTGTGTACGCGAATTTTGACCCAAGTCCGACTCTGATGAGTCATGACAACTGCATCAATCCTTTGAACGACGCCTTGAAGGAAGTCAGACGATGCGCTTGAGCTAGAATGAAGGGGTCAAACCTCCGAGTCTTGGTCCCTATCCACGGTTCTGTCTCCCATAATCTTGAAGTCAGGATCATAATCAAAAACAATAAGTAGTGTACTGCATTAATTTGTAATAGACTATCCGTATTAAAAAACCTGATAGGAAGGCGATTTCCCAATCAAGAATGCTGAACAATGACGGCGCCTGCAAAAGTTGGCATAGTCAGACGAATAATGAACCCACGCACCAGTAATTATAAGAGGGTCATCAACTCATCGTTGAAGAAATCCCATTGACCGCCATTGTCGTTCTGTTGGGTCTGAGATTATGCAGCTGCGAGCTCAGGCTGGTTTTATGGCCCCTGCACGACACAAAGCGACAACTTGAAAAAAAAAGACAAACCTGCGAACCTCGGATCTACTTCATTCCGAATAGAATCTCGAAACACCCTAATACATTAAAAATAAACGGAAGAACAGCAATGGCGGGAGGTACTACGGCCGCCACACTCCGCCACAAGCTCTCCGGATATCAGACCGGCAATTCAAGATGAACATGTACAAAGTTCCTTGTGCTCCTATCCTTACTTGATATAATAAATACGTCGGACTCGGATCGGTTCATGCGTGGACCATGCCGTGTATACACCTCATCGATCACATCGGAAAAGGCGGGATATAGTGCCTATGCCACCGGACGCACTGCTATCCTTGAAGCTCCTTCCGTTTCCAAGGCAGTAACAGGTACATACATACTTAGTAGCCAATCCATTTAACTGCACCGTTCATCATCACTCTTGCGTGGCTTCAGCTATCTGCCTGTTACACACGCAGGAATGGTGAATGCGAAGTTGACTCGGTCGGCGAATCAAATGAAGGAGTCAGATGACAAACAGAACACGGCTTATTGGCCTTTCCTTCATCACCGTAAGTGACCGTATGCAATACATGCACCGCACTATCTGGTTAGCAGTCTTCATAGTGGCCGGATGAACGATAGCCACAATGACATACCGAGTGGAAATTCAGTATCTCGAATATCATGGACAGAGCTGTAGGAGTTCAAGTTGTTGGATCAGTGAGACCTCTTTTGGCCTACTCGTAGCCAAGTCCATGAGCAGCATAGCCAGGCCAGCTTCCGAGCTATACACAGGTTAACCTGAGTAGATATTAATGGACATCAAAGCAAACAGAGAGTCCGAGAATGGCTAGAACCAAGCACAATGAGCTATCGTGGCTGCGAGCAGAGCTAGACACGGCTCCTCTGGCCTTTCTCCTATAAGCCGCGACATGGATAAGCCCCGTAATATTGAAGTAGTCTAGTAAACTTGAAGGCGACATGACGGGAAGAAAATACTGGTTTGATCCGACCTAAAGTTCCGTGTCCGACCGTGAGACCTTCGCTTAGATCCAACCTGCCGATTTGGGGGTCCCAGTATGAGGCTGACGTAACTGTATTGAACGCGAATATCAACTGGCACGGCCGCTGCTCATCACGTCGGGCACTGGGTGTGGCAGTGGAGATGCCTGTTCGTCGTTTTGATCCAGCTGACGCGTAACGGATACGTATCGTAGCTCCGAAAGTAATGGTGAGTGAAATTGGACTAACTGTTGGAGACCCATAAGTACGCCGCTCTGAAACTGCCGAAATCCTGAGTATTGTACACATTGCACAGGTCTAAGGATGACCAGAAAATATGTCCAAGCTCGGTAATTCAAAGCGTATAAAATAGACCACATATGATTGTAAGTTCTCCATTATTTTCTGCTCACAAACATGTCAACACCAGTGCTGATTGTAGGAGCCGGTCCAACTGGCCTCGCTCTTGCTCTCACCCTACTCCAAAATGGTATCACGCCACGCATTATTGAGAAGAATTTGCAGTTCAGAGTCGGCCAGAAGGGAGCAGGACTGATGGTAATTCATGTTCGTATCTATCTTGCCCTCTTCACGCGTTGTTTAGCCACGAACTCAAGAGCTATACCATCTACTGAGGGTCATTCGTGACTTCAAATATATCGGAGGCAGAGTCCATGATGTTCGAACGTACATGCATGGGAGCACTGTTCCCGTAAATACGTCAGAGCTTTTCGGGGAATACCACTTCGAGACTCCCGATAGTCCTTACGTGCGTGTTATTATCAACGATTACACGAAACCAACATTTTCTGCTAGAGAGACATACTCATGGTCGGTCAGGACCGCCATGAAGAACTCCTTCGTTCTCACCTCGAAAAGTTTGGTTGCACCGTCGAAGTGGGCACCAAGCTTCAATCGTTAAAACAATACCCTGATCATGTTGAAGTCGAGCTCATTAAGACGGATCAAGACGGGAAAGAAACCATGGCAAGCGCCCAGTTTGCCTGGGTGATCGGGGCTGACGGTGGCCACAGTGCTGTCCGCCGACAATTGGGTTTGAACTTCATGGGTGAAACGAGGAACAATATGCAGTTAGTCGTAGGTGATATCCACGTCAAGGACGGAGTTTCTCGCGATGTAGGCGTTTATCTTTTTCGATGTCTCAGTTCTGACAACATTGCAGTTTTGGCATATGTGGGGAGACCAATCCACACAATTGTACGTCTTGCTTCGAACCTCACAATCAAATTCACAGTTCTAGCGCTCTTTTACGTCCATTCGAAACCCAGGATGACGACAGATTCAGCTTCATAGTGGCTAATCCTCAATTTAATAATACAAAGGTCGTCCCGAGTCGCCAAGAAGTTATCAATGCTTTCTATGAGATCTCGGGTTGGACTGATGTAGAATTTGGTGACGTTACATGGATATCAAACTATAGACCTAACATCAGAATGGCCGATTGTTTTGGAATTGGTCGCGTCTTTGTCGCGGGTGGTACGCTACCTTTTTTGTGATTATTCCACTCTATTGATGGGATGTGAAGATGCAGCACATTGCCACTCGGTAAGTTGTTCGGATTTGGTTTTTTTACTTCTCTAATCAATTTAACAGCCAACAGGAGGCCAAGGAATGAATTCGGGTGTTCAAGACTCGTTAAATCTTGCATGGAAGCTTGCTCTTGTCCAGAAGGGGCTTGCTCCTCAGAGTCTTCTGGAATCTTACACCAAAGAACGCCTTCCTGTCATCGCGGCTATGCTCTCCAAGACTACTAACCTCCTCGAGAAAATGCACCGACAGGAGGGCTGGAAACGTGGCGCAGAGCTGCTGCAGCTCGGGGTGAACTATCGAGGAAGTCCTATCATAGTTGACGAATCGCCTTCTGCAACACCAGACGAACAAATCGACCCTTATAGGTCTGGTGATGCAGGATCAACTTTACGTGCAGGTGACAGAGCGCCCGATGCTCCTGCTATTCTTCCGGTGCACGGACCTGGGGCTCATAGGTTATTTGATGTTTTCAAACCTGATCGACATACAGTCCTAGTGTTCGATACTGCCTTACAGCGTGAGGTTGTGAAAGCGGTGAAAGGTTATCCAACTGGCACCATCGTGACTGCAGCAGTCATTCCGGCAGGATCAACGTTTGAGCACTCGAGTGGAGTCCCAGACTACATTTTCCACGACATAAGAGGGTATGCATACAAGTACTACCAGACGGAAGCGGATTTGAAGGTTGTAATTGTGCGTCCGGACATGTTCATTGGAGCAGTTGTAGGCGGCACGGAGGGTATCAAGAAATATTTTGATGGTATTTTTTCAGGCGCCTAAGACTTCAGTAGAGTTGGGGCTGTCTCGCATAATCTTAAAACCAGGATCATAACTAATGTACATTAAAAAACTTGATAGGAAGGCGATCTCTCCAGCCTGAATGCCAATTAAGAATGCTGAACAACGACGGCGCCTGCAAAGGTTGGCATAGTCAGACGAGTAATGAACCCACGCACCGGTAAGAGGGTCATCATTGAAGAAATCGCATTGACCGCCATTGGCGTTCTGTTGGGCCTGGCAATTGAAAGCGAGATAGTTGACAATGTCGGCGACTGCAATTGCTCTTAATACTGAGTGACAAAATTTTCAAACGACTTCACCTTGAGGCAGGCAGTACTGAACGCCTTGCGTTCCATCCCAGTTAGTAATAGTCGCTTTACAACTGGATAGAGACCAGAACTGCGTGTACCCAGGTGGCACGGTCAAGTCGTCGCCTTCACCTTCTATCCTGATGAAAAAGTTGTTTAAAGACGAGATGTCCTAGTCAGATAATGTAACTCACAAGGTAGCGAGGTCGGAACAGTCTTGCAGAGGCCGAGTCATTCTGGCTATGAGAACTTGAAAGCAAACTCACCATAGGGATTGGGACCTCCACCGCTGATCCAAGGTCATTTCAGATATTTCAGAAGACTAGGTCACTCACGCGGGGGTGTAACAGTATGTAGTGCACTCCCCACCACAAGTATCGATCTCAGTGGTCCGAGTGGTAAGGCTGGTAGAGTAGTCCTTGTTAGGAGTGAACGTATGGCCATTCGTCTTGTTAAAGTCGGGCTCGGGTCCAGCAGGACACCTGTATGACGTGACTCCACTGGCAGATGTCTTAAGTTCAGAGGGGACTGAGCCGTCCCAGCACTTATGAACAGAGGCTGAAGGTAGAAGATCAGCATCCGAGTCATTCAAAGGAGTCGAGACTATGTATACCGACGGACGCTCCTCGACTGAGAGCGAGAGAGATGGCAAGAGCTAGAAAAGTGGACTTCAAGGCAAACATAGTAAGGCTGGTAGATGATTTCTAGGAAGACCTGCTGAGATTGTGCAACTGCAAGCTGCACGACACAAAGCGCTAAAAATTTGACAGACCTCCGAACCTACTTGATTCTGAATGGAGTCTCAAAACACACTACATTGAAAAATGAACGGGAGGACGGTGATGAAAGCGAATGGCGGGAGCGCGAAATCACTCCGGAAATCAAACCGGCAATGCAAGATGAACCAAACAATTTCCTTGTATAGTAGGTAAACTCAGGTGATGATCGATGATCGATGATGAACGGGATTCTGTGGATGTAAAGTTGAGACAATTCAGACGGATTGGCTACCAAGTACGTATGCCTGTTGCTGCCTTGGACACGGAAGGAGCTTCAAGGAGGATACTTACACTTGACTTGGTTTGACTATAGAACAGGGTATAGCAGGGCGTCTGTGCTTCGGCACTATCGCCTTTTCCGATGTGATCGATATGAGGACGATCCCGAGTCCGACGCAAGTAAGGATAGAGGAATCAAGCACCTGCCCGTTCAAGCACACGCACAGTGATGAATGCGACTCAGTACGGCGAATCAACAAATGAAGGAGAGTCAGATGACAACAAGACACCGCTTCTTAGCCTTTCCTTTATCAATCACCGTAGACAACATCTGTATTCAGAAGGTTTTTGGGCTGGGAGTAGGCTGTAGGTCAGCTCCGAGCCTGGGCCTGGGCGCTCGTTTTCCTTGGAATTCTGGTGCGACGGTCTATTTGTAAGAAACGCTTTCCTCGCCGTGGCTTTGTCTTTAGCCCCTTTGCCCGCAGTTCCTTGAAGTTGTCTCGCTACCTCAGACAAGAAGCAGTGAAACATGGCAGCCTCGTCAAGAAAATACCTTCCAAGTAATATGTGAATGTTACCTGCTAGTGCATCAGCAAAATGTAGTTCAACTTTTCAACTTTCCAACTTTTGGCATCTGGCTGGCACTAACCATAGGCTAAAATGCTTGAATTTTGAGATATTATAATAGTCTGACTACATTTATTTTTGAACTTTTTGGCCTCAGACACATAGGTTTTTAACTTATCAACTTTTGACCTTTTTGAGACTTTTATGGGACTTTTATGGCTTGTGGGGACTTGTACAAGTCCCCACAAGTTGAACTACATTTTACTGATGTGTTTTCACCACCGTACTGAACAAGAGTTGTTGGATCAGTGAGATCTCGTAGTCAAGCCATCGAACCACGAGCAGCGTAACCAGGCCAGCTTTCCGAGCTATATACAGCTTAAATTTAGCAGATACCGATAGGACAGCAAAGCAAACAGATGGCTAGAACCAAGCACATGAGCTTTCGTGGCAGCCGCGAGCAGAGATAGCTAGACACGGGCTTCTTTGATGGCCTTTCTCCTATAAGTCGCGACGTAGATGAGCCTCGTAAGCTTGAAGTAGGACGTCTAGCAAACTTGAAGGCGATATGACGGGAAATATGAGGCTGACGTAACTGGTTCGGCCGCTGTCCATCACGTCGAAGGGGATCAGTGGCGGTGGCATGTACGTCGTATTTAAGGGGCGTCGGATTGGGGTGAATCTTGCTTCGTATATATATCCGCCTCTGCATAATTTTGCATACACATTGCAGTGGCTCACAACGGTGCTATGACGGTCTGCTTGCGTGAGTGCTACCAGTGTCTACCCTCATCGTGTGTTTAGGGGGTCTCTGAGGCTAAACAGACTATTATAGTAACCATTCGCTTGGTCAGACCATGTCTCAGACATCTTGCCTGATATCGGTGCGGCCAGCGGTCCCGATAAGCTTGTCCAAGTTTCAATTCCTACAGTCTGTAGGTTTTAAACCCTACGTGGATGTTTACTAGCAACTCACCTGTCTTCACCCAACCACAATCACTGGCACGTCAGTGTCACTCTCGTCCGTCGCCTTCGTCACCGTTGCAGGCTTTTTCGACTCGGATAGTTCCATACGTTTTTTCTCCAAAACAGACTCTACTCTTCTCAACCATGCCTTCACTTGGGAATCAACCTCCACCATAATCGGCAATATCTCCTGAACAGCAAGGTACTCTTGGCTACAACGCTGCCGCTTCTCGAGTACACCATGTATACGACGATACGCAGACTGCGATATCTGGCCAATGACCTTTGAACTGTCTGGATCGATTTGAACCGCCGCAGTGTAAAATTTTCGAAAGTCGTGACGTTGACCATGAGCAAAATCCATCAGAGATCCCCACAGTGCTGCAAAATACTGTACAAGAATTTCCTGATCAGTGAGATCTTTTGTAGAATATTCGTAATCGAGTCGTCGGATATTGAGCAACAGAACTAGGCTGTTCACACGAGCAATATTGTGGGCAAGCCGAGCAGCTAGGGACGACACAGTGCAGTAGATCGAGAGCCCGAGGACGGCTGGAACCAAGTATAGTGAGCTTTTGTGGTGGCTGTGAGTCTACATACTAATAGCAAGACCGCGTCTGAGAGATCGTTTTGAGCCATCGCGTCGATAAAGGATTGGCAAGAAATAGCTAGACACAGGTTTGTTTGGTGGCCTTTCTCCCATGAGGTGCGATGCAGACAGACCCCGTAAAGCAGTCCGTCTACCAAAGGCGCAGCCTAAGACATGGCGGGAAGAAAACATCAGGCTGACGTAAGTACTTAGATTGTGTTGTTAAATGCTCTACAGTTAGTCCATATGCTCTGCTACAAACTAGATTATATCTTTTGGCCTCTCTGCTAATCACGGTGCGTTAATTTGTACGCTTGTCTTGCAACGGGCTTCGGTTCAAAGCTTCACCGACCACCACCTTAATCGCCTCAAAGGCACGAATCATCACTTTCATAGGCACAGTTTCGTCTTTGAAGATGATTCAGCCAAAAAATTGGACCGACGATTCCTTACCGATAGCACAAACCTGCCCATGCTTCTTGCTTTCTTTCATCTGGCTCTTTTCACCCAGAATGTGATGACTATTCGGAAGAAACACGGCGGAGTGCTGCAATAACCAAATCGATCAGAAACGAGGCCCCTTCAGACAAAACGATCTACCTTGGAATACCAAAGTTTGAGCTCATCGTCGGCAGGTGCCCGTGGCGGATCGCCTTGTCCAATGACCTGCACTATAAGCTTCACGTCCCTCATGAAGCCAGCCGCTAAAGGAATTAAGGTCTGCACACATCAGATGTGTGGACGACTTACAACGTTGCCTGAGAAGATGTATAATAGGTTTGCAACCGGGGCCGTGTCCAATGAACACGATCCTCTGGGGGCGTGCAAGTCTGACGTGTATTAACGGTGTCCCATTATTTTAGTGAGTGGCATACTGGACATAATTATCCCATAGGTACACCATAATGTCCCGCGCAACGTTGTCAAGAGATTTGGATGCCTGGCACATCGGTCAGTGCAGGTAGGTTAAAACAAAGATACCTTCATTGGTGAACCGAATGGCTTGGGAGACAGATTGATGTCAAGGAGCGCGTACTTCTCCGTATGAATCCAGCCGATTATCTGCTTCGTGATGTCTAACTATAATGACCGACAATAATGTGAAGGTCCGTTGGAGAAGTGGCGAGCTTACCAGGTATGACTTTTGAACGTCCAAGTTACATGTCGCAGAATCTGCTAGTTCCGCTCGGATATTGCCGCTATCAAGGGCGTCGATAAGAAAGAAAAAGAGTAAAGATGGCTTACAACTCATGTACCAAAACGACCAGAGTTCGCGCGTCAAATAGATCTGGACTGAAAAAAAGTATAGCGTTTGGATGGATGATGGCGCCCAGAGATGACCTACCTGCAGAAGACTTGGGATCCAAACCTCTCTTCAAGCTCTTCCGTGAGCAACGGTACTTGCAGCATGTCATAATTGGTGGCTAGATAGTGTTGGCGATGAAGCTTGAGGATCTCTAGACAAGATTTAGTATCGATTGGCCACCAAGATCCCAGCTCCTACCAGGTATTGAGTGAGCAATAGGGAGCATCTCTATCCTGATGTCAATATGATAAGATGGATTGAAACCACAAGACCTTCGACAGGTTCACAGCTCTTAACATCAATGGATTTCCAGTATTGACTCTGCTCCTTCGCGACAAGCCAAACGGCTTCCGTCGCAGTTTCACTCGCAAT
Source organism: Megacollybia marginata (assembly GCA_003313965.1). Lineage (NCBI taxonomy): Eukaryota > Fungi > Basidiomycota > Agaricomycetes > Agaricales > Porotheleaceae > Megacollybia > Megacollybia marginata. The sequence goes on from QLOY01003672.1 coordinate 48,606, forward strand.
TGCTGGGGCCATCTCAGGCGGAGCTTCACCAAGAAGGATTCTAGCAACTGCCAACGCAGATTGCGCACTTGACTCGACATGATAGCCGCCCTACAGGATATAGATGATAGTAAGAATGCGAACCAGGCTTACCTCCAATGCGACCACCAATCGACCATTGGCTAGTCCGGAAAGCATATGTGTCATGTGTGCGTATCCTGTTGGAGTAACGAGACATTCCCCCAAGGGGTCGCCTTTGGCAGCATCGAAACCGGCAGAGACTGACGACTCCTTGAGAAATTTTGCATCTTGGCGAACGAGTAAACTTACTCATGACCAGTTCTGGGGAAAACTCCATAGCAATGGGCATGACAATCTTCTGGAAAGCATGAATGTAGTCTGCGTCACCCATGCCGTGCATAGGCCAGGGTATGTTCACAGAGCTATGGGTTGTTGTAAGGCCGATATCACTAAGCAATCGGGATCGTACTATCCAAGACCCGGGCCTTCACCACAGGATTGCAAGCCACCGAAAGGACCACATGGATAGAATGCGCCACCATCATACCGATGTAAAGATATGTATAACACGGAAGGGTCGTCGTTAAAAGCCCGTTGTGTTCCGTTACCTACGTAAAGCATCATAGACCAAATTTGAATCGCAAATTATCTAACCATGATGAACGTCCCTGATGGTGTCAGTGCAATTTCCATCACCTAGTACAACTCACCAATCGAGAATAAGGATTTTTTTGACTTTGGACATTTGTTGGGCTACGCGAGCGGCTACAGCGACGTTATTAAAGAAGCAAAAGCCCATATGCTCGTCTGGTTCAGCATGATGCCCAGGTGGACGGACGATAGCGAAGGTCTTTTTGAGTCTTCCTTGTGCTACCGCGAGAGTACTTTCAATCACGCCTCCACAGCTCAGGCGTGCTGCATCCGTTGTCCCTGACATGACATATACGGAAAGTTGGTCGTAAAACCTCTCAGAATCGATTCGTTCTTGGTCAGTTATGTCTGCAAGTCAAAGAGGTGCCACTCAGTCGAGAGTAAAAGTTTCTTCATGGCTTACGCTTCAGAGCCAGCACTTTGTTCCAATGGTCTTCAGTGTGCACAAGTAAAGCTTCGTGTTTTTCCACTTTGCGTATTGGAACGAAATGGGTTCGTTGTGTCAATTTGTTCTGTACAAAGAGGTCCCATATTCTCGAAATACGCGCAGGTTGCTCGTCATGACCGTCTGGATGAAAATGGGCAAGCATGTCTGATGAATATACGAGTCCGACAGTGTATCCTGGATGACAGTGAGGGACGGACTGGGCGCGTGAAGAACGCGAATTGGAAGTGGAGGGCGGTCTTGGCGGTGGTTGATCAACCTCCATATCCGTAGTACTGACCGGCTTGCTTGGTTCTAGATCAATATCCATTTGTTCTGCGCGTGTACCGCGGTATATAGCCGCTCGGAAAAGACAAGAAGGGTTATTTGCATTTGTTGACTTGTGAATTATACTAAGTAGGTTACAGTGAATGTCAATACAGTATTATTGTGAAGGTAGTCTATGTTGCCGCCAGCGGTGTATGCTTTCATGAGGGCTGACGCTCGTAATTTGATCGTGAAAAGGTTTCAAGTCTGGTAGAGATCAGTGGCAGCAGGTGTCATGTCGACTTTGAACTCACTCATACGAATCCGTGAATGCACTGCCATAAGTTCGTCTGAAGATGCTCGTAAATTGTAGTGTTGGCGAAGTAGATGTGTATTGGCCCCGAGGTTCAGTTGCCGGAAGGGCTTGCATGTTTAGTATCAGACGGCAAGCCGTCGTAGACGTCAATGAGACGAACCACCTTTGAACACTCAGCAGAGTATAGAAAACGATGAGATAGCGTACGTATACTGGGTAGTGGCCCAATCTGCATGTATGGTAGCGTATATCAAGAGGAGAAACGAAAGCAGCGAAACACAGATGAATGCCAATATTCCATCTCGGATCAGGAGCTTAACAAGAGGCTCGCGTCGATTCACCGGCATTCGAAAGTATTTGACAGCTGATAAGATGATAATAGACAGCTGAGACACGATTACTGAAACCCTGACGACGTGGAGTCAGACTGATTAGACTTGAAGAAGGAGAGATGCGCATACGCAAAGTAGGCGAAGGAAAGGGGAATCGTCGTCAAAGCATCTTGGAGCTGGAATTGACGGGGAACGGAACGAAAAATGCCAACTACGACCACGGCTGTTTCTGCAATAAAGAGGCTCACGAAGAAAACGAGAACCCAGCGTGCTCGGTTATACATGGCATAAACTGTACGTGTTCAGCGAGGATGTGTAAAATTTTGGGATTTTCATCCTCACCTCTGGTCACTAAGACCAACTCGCCTGCTGCCATTACTAAGTGGGCGATAAGAACACGACATATATGCCAATTCTTTACGGCGCGGGAGGATAGAGGCAGGTTTTTTGTGATTGAGATTTCGATAACGCGTGTTGTTCTGCGGCAAAATCAATAAAGCTTGTTGACGAAAGAGTAAGCTTACATTTGGGATGCTAGAGCAAAATAGCGGGCAAATAAATAAGCCCATTTTATCCATGCTGAGTGCGGTTTACTGCTCAAGTTGTCAAGCCTGCCCTCGAGAGTATATTTGTTAGACCCACAGCCAGATGTGTTCAACCTCCTCGTCGAGGGTGATGAGTATTTCCCTGGGACTGTTCAAATGAACGTGGGTTGCTTCGCATTCAAGCTCACCAAGTCAAGAAAAACAGAGCAGCAGCTTGCATGACGTTGTATCAATAGCTCAATTCAGTAACGGGGCCACGTACTCGAAGACAATTGGACCATAAAAGACATTGGAGAAATCGTAAAGGGGGCGGCTACGAGGTAGGGGGCCAATCATTCGCGAGAAGAAGCATGAGAACCAGGATGTTATATCAGTTTTATATCCGGTCAGCATTTTTCGACATGCGGTAATGTAGCCAAACGGGACAATCATTCGAATCATGTCGTAGCAGTGTTTGATTCTGCTTGCTTTCTGAGGCTTTGTGGCGCAATCAGAGATCTTCCAAATATGCCGCCCATCACGCTACAGAGAGAGGGATGTCTTTTTTCGTCGGTGGTTGTAGATCTGAGAAAGACGAGAAAGACTTGGTACTGCGACCCTGTTTCATCACCTTCCGGATCAGATCGAAGGATGTTTAAAATAGTCCCACGCTTAAATGCCGGCCGTCATGCCGCGGCAGCAAAACTTGGTGCTTGCACCTGAATCTGTTATATAGCTCACTCGAGATCGTCATTTGACTGCGCTGAGCAAGTATTACCAGCGTCATGCAAGGCTCGAAGGTAGACCTTCCTCTAACCTAGACCTTCCTTTGTATGTAACATTGTTCTCGACCTTACCCAGCTCCTCACCTTCGAATTCAGGACCGAAGCAGAGTTGCTGTAACTACCGGCTTCCTGTGTGAGATTTTAACTGTCGAGACTCTCATACTCCCGTCCAGTGGCGCTCTGTGTCTCGCTCTGTCCTAAAATTTATGACAGACGTACGTACAAAGCGGGCCGCAGCAGCCCGCGTTGTGTCACGCTCACCAAGGCTCGCGACTATGGGTGGTAAGTATCAAGATAGTAATCTATGCCTGGAAGGTGAGGAGGACACCCGCAGCATCAACTTCGAAGCTTCCCGGCTTGTCGGCATAAAATGCTATTTCCAACGAATATACTGTCTTCCGAAAGCTTTGCGCTGCATAGGCGCACCTCCAAAATTCATCTAGGTTATATAGCAGTTCAAGTAAGCGCCTTGAAGATTTTCGCGTCTGCAATGGGAGGCAACAACGGGCTGTACAACGGATAACCCGGCCATCCCATTTACATCGATATAAGCAATATAGGTCGTTTGTTTCCTACCTCCATGGTGCAATTCAAGTTCCAGCATGTCAAAGATGTTTTCTTCGGTCGCACCACCTTTTGCTGTTGCTTGCCTGTTCGTCTCGGTGCCATAATCCTATCTCTCCTTGGAGTTTTGTTCGCAGGCTTTCTGTCGGTTGTGTTATGGTTCGAAGTAGCTGGTGAGTCTCATTTTAAAAGCAGAAAGCCTTCGATTACATGAACAGATGGGAATTCACTTACCAGTACACAAATAACCGCTTTTACGATAATTGCACTACTTGAGACACTGTTACTGGTAGCATGCTTAGTAGGGTAAGCATCGGATTCTCCGGACTTCCTGTTCAACCATTCGTGCAGGTTCATCGGACTTGTTGTCAGAAAACAGCTCTTCGTCCAGATTTACGCATATTTTCTCTATGTTCATCTGGCGATCAACGTGGCGATGGCCATATATCTCCTTGTGCTCGTTAATCAGTTCACCACGGCTGCCGCTTACCATGCGTGCCTTGGTACCATCACAGATACTGCTGCCCAGAAACAATGTATCGGGTTCCTGCAAGTTGGGAGAGGAATTTACATTGGTGTATCAACATCCTTGATCCTGATTGAAATATGCAGGTGCTTCACCACAAGTTTGCAATAAAGCCTGATACTTTTCCAGATGCCACCATTATCGTTGCTCGATACGTTAATCAAATACAAGGAGAGAAGCGCTTTGCAAGGACGGTGCGGGAAGCGAGGATCGAACAATACAAGATGCGATCGACTTACTCCGCCTCAGATAGTGCAAGCCTTTTGCCATCAGAAGCAAGGATGCCCGAAGCACTGAAAGAATATGTGGCAGATCTTGATGAGACCAAGACTCTTGTTTAGGATGGACTAGACCATAGCCATCATAGTAAATTATTCAAAGTATAGTGTTTTGTAAGTATATGGCTACCAGTGCCTCGCTGCAGACTGGAGTCACTGGACCCGAGACCACGATGAAACTTGACCCGCGTTGGACCCGCGCAAACAGATCGCAAACAAACCGGCTTTCCTCATGCACAGCCAACACAGAGAACGCCAAACGCGGATTATCTGCATGCAGCAGCCCTAGACCCCGATGATCATCGATCAGTCATATTCGTCATATCTGGCGCTCATTGACAATAAGACTATAGCTCTTGCTCCTTAGACAATAACAATACCTTTGAAACCACGCTGCAAATGACTTGCTAGCTTTCGTAAGGCGCTGAGCGCCTTTAGCGAGCCTGTCCACGTCAACGATTCACCCGGCGAACTCGATGTTGTAATTTTGGTTCGGTGGCAGTTCCCGCAGCCTTTGACGTGTGCAACGCTTCGTTCTTTCACAAGCTTTCTTCTTCGTTTCCCTCTTCATCTTGTACACATGGTTCAATTCAAGTTCCAGCACCTTAAAGACTTTCTGTTTGGTGGGACCACCTTTTGCTGCTGTCTGCCTGTCCGGCTTGGCGTCATTGTCCTGTCTCTACTCGGAGTTTTGTTCGCGGGGTTTCTGTCTGTTCTCCTGTGGTTCGAAGTGGCTAGTGAGTGTTGTATTGAGGTATTACGGCCGTCGATCCATACTTGCAATAGAGGGAAACTCGTTGACACATAATGAGATAACAATCTTCTCCGTGATTGCACTAGTCGAGACACTTTTACTGGTCGCATGCCTACTAGGGTGAGTCTTTGACTTCGTCTGTTCCTCTTACCGACCATTCATAATCAGTTTCATCGGAGTTGTCGCCAGAAAGCAACTTTTCGTCCAGATTTACGCCTACTTTCTCTACTTCCACTTCCTCCTCAATGTGGGAGTGGCAATATATCTCCTCGTTCTTGTCACCCAATTCTCCACCGCCGCTGCCTACGATGCATGCATAAATACAATAAAGGATCCCAACACTCAGCAACAATGCGTTGGCTTCCTGCAGGTTGCTAGAGGGATTTACTTTGTCATATCAACGTTCCTGATCCTGATCGAAATGTGTATGTCCTGATTCGACCTAACAGCTTGCTGATGAGCTCTCGTCAGATGCCACCCTCATTGTTGCTCGATATGTCAACCAAATACAGGGCGAGAAACGCATAGCAAGGTCCACACGAACAGCTTTGGCTGAGGAACATACGTACAGGATGAATAAGAATCGGATATGGCCAAAGAGCAGGACTTATGCTGTACTTCAGGATAGTGAACACCTCTTGTCGCCAGGGCCTGGATTTGCTGGTCCTCATTCTCCTGGCCTGTCCCATACTCACTTGGACAGTGAAGATGGGATAGAGTTTAATCCTTATGAGGAGGCCCGGGTTGAATCTATTGCTATGCGACGGCAGAGTGTCGCGTCTTCGGTCCCTCCGGAAGAATTAGGATACGGAGGAGGGTCGTGGACGTACTCTCAAATCGCCAGTAAAGAAAAGCAGAGATTACAGGATGAACAGGATGAACTAGACATCGCGGAACAACGCAGGGAAACAGCCGGTGAAACCTTGCCCCGATACTCAGTATCGTAACGATTGGACGACAATGAAACAGAAACAGGGATTTGGTAGCATCTTATCGTACTATTTCTGCGACCAAGTGTTGGTCGCAGCCTGCCTTTAAATTTACTGTAGAAACCTTCGGACTGTCATTCAGCGCTATCACAGACAAACTTTAAGAGCTGGTATACTGAGAAATGCTGTCAAAATGCGGAAGACCGTTGACATCAGAGAAGGAAGTTGGTTGGAGTCTGCAGGTATAGTATGTAAGATAGTCGAATAATACACATCGAAATAATCTACATAACTCGAATGGTCTTTTAGGTGTTTCCCCTTCAACTAGGCACGCTGAGAGCGCTCTTGCTAAAGTATTTCAATAGAGTTTTTGGTTTGGAGCTCCTGGCTCGCAGAGCAGCTTCCCGTTGGTAATGGATCTTCAATGAAGTCTGTTTGAGCAAACTTTTGGCACGAGAACGGTCCAGATGCGCGGCACGAACGTCCTCTAAGATATCAGTGCATCAATATATCAAGACCCATAAAGAGAGAACACGAACCGATGCTCGAATGTAACGTTTCAAGAACATTATGAATGGATTCCAGGACCGTGCGCTCTTCTGAAAAGGGCTTGGACGGACGACACTGAGCCTTTTCCTCCACGACGTATTCATCAATGCTAGTAGTGGCCACACTCAGTAACTGAGTGTAGTATCCCATGTCTATGAAATCCGTGGTGCTCTTCACACGGAAGAAACCTGGACTCGTGGGTATCGCACTGCATGACAAAAGTTCGTCGAGGATCGGTATGAGAGGAGGAAGTTCGCGGTACTGTTTCTAAAAATCCTCAATTTAGACGAAGGAAAGCAAAATATAGGCCATACTTTGGTTATCACGCTCAACCCAATTATAAGCGAACGGGCGACCCATCTCGCAATACGTGCTCCCCTCTTCGATCCTCCAGTCAAAAACGTCACTAAATACGCTTGATTCACAGGTTCGAGCGTTGAGCAGTAGTTGAGCAGTCTGTTACATATGGCAGACTCCTATATTGGCCGTGGTTACAAAATATTGCAATCCGCAAAGAGAGAACATACGGTCTCTTCGTCAATCGAAGATCCTTCAGCAACGGACATGAAAATTTCGTCGATTGTAAACATCACGTCATGTTGAATGTTATTTGAAGACCGAGGATCCATGGCGATTAGGAGTAGCAATAGAATAAAATCTGGGATCTGGTCCTTAGGTATCTGGGCTGTCCTTTGAAATTCATTCGTTTGATGTGCACGGACTTGAAAGGACCACGTACCGAGCAGACTTGGAAAGTAAATGTACAGAACGGTAAAGCACCTTTTCTCTCGTTGCAATGGTGACACGGTCAGACTTGACGTCCTCAGGCTCCCGACTGAAAGACTTGAGAACGTCCGGGATGGCACCGAGACGAAGGAGAGTGCTAAGTAACAGAGAAAGAGAAATGCTAGGTACAGAAGAATGTGTGCAGAGGTCGGCTAGAAAGTTGAAAGTTGTAACAGGGAGCTTGCTTTGATCAGTGCAAAGCGCTGAGACTGTAAGCGTCTGCTCAACAAACGTTCTGCAACACTTACCCAGTTCGTAAAGATATGGAATGATGCTAGGATGTTGTCCGAAACTTACACTAGCCAGAGCGCGAGAATCAAGAAGTAACATGGCTTGGTCAAAACCTGATTAAGAGTCAGTAAAACTGGACAATGCAGACGAGAGACGTCACTTTTGCTTGTAATAGCTATTTTGAATAGACGCAGCACTGGATGTGCTGCGTCAAAAGTCGCTGGAGGGATACGATAGGGAGCATCCATAAAGACATCACCGTCATCGCTGTCCAAGATGAAAAACGGTACACCTCGCTCCTTTTCCAGATCCCGAAAATTTTCACGGTCACTCCGCAGCATGTTCTCAATCGCAGCACCCGTCTCTGCGCCCAATAACCTCTTTCGATCCAGCTCACTGACCTCTCCGATCGAGATCCGGCTTCTGTTTGGACTTCCTTCGAGAGTGGCTCGATACTCGTCGTCATCCATAGCTAACAAGAAGCTGGCGTTGAGCAAGCTTCGTTCAGCACGTTCGAAATCATCAGCTCCTTTTCCGTTCTTTTCAGCCTTTTCCTTTTCTCGGAGGAGCTGGTCGAGAGGGTTGATAGACTTTTTCGGTTTCGAGGGTCGTTTTGTGGCGCTCACTGGCTCGTACGTACGTGAAGTTGCAATCTTGGGAGTATGTTTTCTGACACTGTGACGAGGTGCACTTGGAGGAGGCGTTTCCCTGAAAGGAGAACGTAGTCCATCCCTAGATTCCGATGTGTTATCAACGAGCAATCCAATCGACGAGAAGAAATCTACATACTCCTTGGCCTTGCCTTTTCCTTTGTCGAGAGACAACACAGGGAAAAAGTCGTCATCGTCTTCACTGTCGCTGAGTTCATCTTTGAACTCCGGAATTGCGGGCTCTTCCAGACTCAAAGATGCTGCGGCCTGGGCTTCTGCCTTGATACGGGCAATAATTGCGGCGGTTTTTTCTTCTGAAGTAGTGGCAATGACCGGCGAATCTTCAAGATCGGCAGGAATTGATCCATCTGTTAAAGGAGGCGTGTGTTGTTGGCTAGGGCATACTGCAGGAGTGGACGGGGTTTTCGGAGGCTCGAGTTTTTCTGAGGGAGCGGGAGACGGAAGGCCAATGTCAACGTTCGTGTTTGTCGTATCATCCTCTGCTGGTGATACACGGCGTTTCTTTGGGTCAGTTCGAGGAATAAATATTGTGGGTCCGTCTTCGTCAGACGACTCAATTTCAAATTTTGCCTTGCGTTTAGGCGCCTCGTAAGTGCGACGCGTCTCAGACAGTGACTCTCGTCGATTCTCAGCACCTGAGCGTGTCGTAACATTGTCGGATCGCGTGAAAAAGGCAGTTATGGGCTTGCCACTGTGTTCAGTGGCTTTTTTCGACTTGGCCATGGTGGCAAAACGAAGACGCGTTTGAGATGACGCTTGTTTGTAAAGCACATGACCCAACTCTACTTATGCGCCCGAAAAAATACCATCAAAATATTTCTGCCAGTCTGGATACCCTCCGTGCCGCCTACAACTGCTCCAATGAACATGTCCGGACGCACAATCACAACCTTTAAATCCGCTTCCGTCTGATAGTACCCGTATGCATACCCTCTTATGTCGTGGAAAATGTAGTCTGGGACTCCACTCGAGTGCTCAAACGTTGATCCTGCCGGAATGACTGCTGCAGTCACGATGGTGCCAGTTGGATAACCTTTCACCGCTTTCACAACCTCACGCTGTAAGGCAGCATCGAACACTAGGACTGTGTGTCGATCAGGTTTGAAAACATCAAATAACCTATGAGCCCCAGGTCCGTGCACCGAAAGAATAGCAGGAGCATCGGGCGCTCTGTCACCCGCACGTAAAGTTGATCCCGCATCACCAGACCTATAAGGGTCGATTTCTTCGTCCGGTGTTGCAGAAGGCGATTCGTCAACTATGATAGGACTTCCTCGATAGTTTACATCGAGCTGCAGCAGCTCTGTGCCACGTTTCCAACCCTCCTGTCGGTGCATTTTCTCGAGGAGGTTAGTAGTTTTGGAGAGCATAGCCGCGATGACAGGAAGGCGTTCTTTGGTGTAAGACTCCAGAAGACTCTGAGGAGCAAGCCCCTTCTGGACAAGAGCAAGCTTCCATGCAAGATTCAACGAGTCTTGAACACTCGAATTCATTCCTTGGCCTCCTGTTGGCTATTCAACTGGTTAGAGAAGTAAAAAAAACCAAATCCGAACAACTTACCGAGTGGCAATGTGCTGCATCTGTACATCCCATCAATAGAGTGGAGTAATCAAAAAGGTAACCTACCGCCGGCGACAAAGACACGACCAATTCCGAAACAGTCGACCATTCTAATGTTGGGTCTATAGTTTGAAATCCATGTAACGTCACCAAATTCTACATCAGTCCAACCCGAGATCTCATAGAAAGCATTGACAACCTCTTCGCGACTCGGGACGACCTTTGTATGATTCAATTGATTAGCCACTATGAAGCTGAATCTGTCGTCATCCTGGGTTTCGAATGGACGTAAAGAAACGCTATAACTGTGAATTTGATCGTGAGGTTCGAAGCAAGACGTACAGTTTTGTGGATTGGTCTCCCCACATATGCCAAAACTGCGACGCTATCAGAACTGAGACATCGAAAAAGATAGACGCCTACATCACGAGAAACTCCGTTCTTGACGTGAATATCACCTACGACTAACTGCATATCGTTCCTCATTTCGCCCATGAAGTTCAAACCCAATTGTCGGCGGACAACACTGTGGCCACCGTCAGCCCCAACCACCCAGGCGAACTGGGCCCTTTCTATGATATCTTCTTTCCCGTCTTGATCCGTTTTAATGAGCTCGACCTCAACACGATCAGGGTATTGTTTGAACGATTGAAGCTTGGTGCCCAATTCGACAGTGCAGCCAAACTTTTCAAGGTGAGAACGAAGGAGTTCTTCATGGCGATCCTGACCGACTATGAGTATGTCTCTCTAGGCAGAAAAAGTTGGTTTCGAGTAATCGTTGATAATAACACACACGTAGGGACAATCGGGAGTCTCGAGGTGGTATTCCCCGAATTCTGCGTACTTACGGGAACAGTGCTCCCATGCATGTACGTTCGAACATCGTGGATCCTGTCTCCAATATGTTTGAGGTCACGAATGACCCCCAGTAAATGGTATAGCTCTTGAGTTCGTGGCTAAATGACGCTTAAAAAGGGCAGGACAAATGTGAATGTGAATTACCTGCATTCCTGCTCCCTTCTGGCCGACTCTGAACTGCAAATTCTTCTCGATAACGCGTGGTGTGATACCATTTTGGAGTAGGGCAAGAGCAAGAGCGAGGCCAGTTGGACCAGCTCCTACAATCAGCACTGGTGTGGTTGACATGTTCGCGGAGTAGAAAGTAATGGAGAACCTATAGTCATATGTGGTTTATTTTATACGCTGTGAATTACCAAGCTTAGACATATTTTCTGGTCATCCTTCGACCTGGACAGTGATGATTACCTACTTTCAGGATTTCGGCAGTTTCAGGGTGGCGTGAACTAGAAGCCGTTCTCCAGCAGCTTGGTTAGCATCCGTTGTGCGTCAGCTGGATGTGCTAAGAGAAGAGTAGCTGCTTCACGCTTCAACGCTTCGCTCCGTACCGAGGCTCGCGGTAATCTGATTAGATTATAACGTTAGTTCACTCCGACCCTCACAGTCGGATAAATGACAGTTTTTGACTTGTCAGACAGGTGAACGCCGATTTGAACTTGGTCCGATAGGGAATACGCTGACCCGAATGATACGCACGAACGCGGCATACAATTTGCGGGCGGACCAGGCTATCCGTAATATAGCTTACGGGAAATTTCCGTCCTTCCGTCTGCTGCCTCCACGTTACATTTACCTCTTGTTCTCCAAGCCACATCTTGTAGACGCTACGCCACGGCCTTCCTGAAAGAACATCACAATATTTATCCTCAATCCTCGCATCTACACAAAGTCTAAGAAGGAGCGACGCAAAGATTCCGAAACATCTAATGATTCGGAAGGTGCTTTTAGATGAAAAGATTTGAGAGCTCGACGGGAGACGGTGATCATATGAGGTGATGCAAGCTCGCGAGGCTGTGATCAAAAGAAGTATTGGCGATCTCGAGGGAGAGGGATATGAGTTTGGGTGCAATCCTCACTGGAATCCGACAAAATCAAAGCTGTGAGGAATTGGTCGTTTATCATAGGGTCGACTGGATCGAAGGGTACAACGGTTCGCAGAGGGATAGACTCCGTAGCCATATCTCTGTGAGAGTGAAGGATGTGAACACGGGGAAGGGACGACTGAGAAAAGAGGGTAGGCTTTTTCGCGACCAATGCTCTGACATCATGATAGGTAACTCCGTACTGAGGTCAAGGTGAGCTCTGTGAGAGATGGGAAAAGAACTATCAAAGAACTGTTCAAGGACTCGGTCCGACCTGACGGGACTGATGGAGAGTGAGAGGTGAGATATGATGTGATGGGTCTCTGATATGAGACTGGGCGGGTTATGGACTCGGAAGCTTAGTACCGATAGGTTTGGCATTTTGTGAAGATATTATCCTCGAATATATCCGACGAATCCTGGACAGTCAAATCTGTGATTTGGTCCCAGCGGATATGGATGGAATGTCATTTAGAGATACAATATGGAGCTTGGGCGCTTTGAGGGGTCATGAGTACGAGTGTGTCCAGGAAAGTGCGCTTATGAAGTAAGAAAAGAGGAATCCGGCCGTGAAATCTTCGAAATCTAAGGATTGCCATCCATGCGCTGCATAAAGATAGGAAGGATTTCAGCTATGTAACCACAAATATCGATGGAGAAGGGAGTGTGGGCCAAGAGTCTTCGCACCAACGTGGGTATGCCACTGAGAAACAGAGAACAAATTGAGGTATGTTGAGTTCCAGAGTCTTGGCGCTGTGAATGCAACACGCCGGTATGAGCAGAAAGCAGTAAATTTGAAGGCTGGAATTTTCTGTTCGAGTGGTTGGAGTGCTATTGCTTATCCAGTGTACTGCGTATATGAATATCTGGCTCAGAATAGCCTGTGACTATCTGGCGGCAATTTGCTGTGATGCCATCGGGCAACGGGTTTCAAGTTGCTACGATCATGATCATGCAGCCTAGTGTATCAATGTATAGCAATCTTTACAGCAATCCTTGGGCCGCGAAGCTCTTACCATCATGACCCGTTCTGAACATGCTGCTTCAATTCTATCGGTACCACCAAGGTTCGGTCAACTCCATTGCATTCACGTAAATCCAACGTCTGAACAGCTATGCACCCACGCCATTGGCTTTGGAAATTAGCCTAGATGCTGAGGGCGGACCGGCTACAGCTAGGGCATCGACATCAAGGACCTCACCTCCAGGAGGAAGGTCAGTCATCTACATACTTACACGCAGACGTCTATAAGGTCTTCGAATAGAGAAAGCCTATATGAAAGAGCAGGAAACTCAAGGGCCGACTTACACGAGCCTGTGGAATTGACTTGGCACCAACCAGTCTCAGAAGAAATTCCTGCGGTTCCTAGCATACCAGTTGAACTTAATCCACCGGGGTAAGCCAATTGTCATTTATGCAGGCAGAGGACCCAAGCTTTCGTAGTTACAGCGCCGCGCGTGTTCCTACTGTCGCAGTCAAGTACACCTTCTCGCGACTCTCGTTCAATTCCATGATTCTTCTGCCTCCACCCCATGCTGCTGACTCCCGACCTGTCTATCACATTTCCGTTAATCTCAACGTGTTTAATCCTTTCTCTTTCATTACCAGCGTTCGTCGTGGTGGCAGTCCTGATGGAGATTACGTCGGGGATTTTGAGTGAGTTGGTGTCTGACTTGTAAAAGCTTCTCACAGACAAATTAGATGTGGAATCAGTGAAAAGTCTGCCACAGTAACAATGCGGGGAGAAGAGGTCGACGTGAAGTCTTTACTTAAGAAGGCAGGAAGCCATAGTGGTGTAAGTGTTGAGTTCTTCTCCCCGACTGCTCATACTGAGATACTTAACAGGGAATATGGACTTGGAAGATAAGTGATAAAATGAGGATCGTTTGGAACTGTGTAAGAAACCCCAGGACGGTACGGTTGCCCGTCGGTTTGGTGATAACTAATGATCTTCCAGTGCTATCGGCCAGGCAATAATACTATCATTTACGCCAAATTCTTTCCTGTAACGGAACTGCAAAAGAAAAAGAACCAGCCAGTACAGCTTCCAGAAATCGAAATCTTCCCACCTGGTTTCGAATACTTTGACGACATCTTGATGTCTGTATTGATGATCGAGCGGAGAAGACAAGCTCCAGAAGCAACGAAGGGATTGTTCAACTATCGCTTGCCGAGTAACACATCACACATATAAGCATCACACATGTGTCGATCCGGAAGAATTCAGAATAACAGCAGTTTTAATCATTCTGACGCACTCAAAAACGACGCCTCAACTGCACCCCACCCTCGAATGCTTCCCTGCTCCAATGAAGCTCTTCCACTTCTGTCTCTCACAATTGCCGCCACCATAAAAATATGAGGGAATAAGGGAGCCTCAATCAAAAGACCGAGGTGTTCAACATCAGCTAAAATGAATATAGACACGGTTATCCAAGTGATCGGGCACCTTCGACTACATCGCATAGTGTCTTGCGTGGGTGAGGAATCTTCAAGAGCACTCTTGCTTCGAGAGAATGGTGAGGGAGAGGCATGCGCAGATATTTGGCAGATGTGCCCGTGATTGCAATGGCAAGATTGATGTAATTGGGGACTCAAGTTGAGGATGATAACAGATAAACATGTTCATACCACGTCTCTATTGAGGGAGCAACACTTGATTCGAGATGGGCAGTGCGGGGTGTCGGTCGAGGTCGGTCGTCGTCACGCGTGACAACTCCTTTCAGCGCTGGCCGCCAACTTCAATTTTTTTTCGTATCATTCATCAAATTTCCATCCAATGCACCTTGTATGTTCCCGAAGGTGGTCTGGTGCGATTTACACTTTCTTGATGATTTCATCGTTTACACTGGTTCAAATTTTGGCTGTTCCTGGTCAGTGTGGAATTGTTGTTGTAGGAATGTCTTACCAACCACTATGATATTGACAGTCAAATCAAACCAACTCTTTTCTCGGGCTACTCCTCAGGGTGAGCTGGTGCTTCCAGAGTGTACCGATGGAACAGAGCAATGCATACCTGGGTCCTCACGATCGAGAGAGATCCAGATGTGTGAAAATGGCCATTGGCAAACTCGGCACTGTCCAACAGGGTAAGCAAAGCCCAAGTTTCTCAGATTTCCTCGGTTATTGTTTTTTTATCTAGAAAAGTGTCACGACAACTCCTGTGTTGCAGACGGCAAAGAGAATGCGCACCGCGGCGAGGCTGCTGGTCCATCCAGTGGACGCCTTGCAATGGGACTCACGTACACGCCGTTTAGTAGGACCAGTATACATACCAACCGGATACCATTTGGGGTTCCTAGAGTAAAATAGAAACCATCATACTTGTCGGTCTGGTCTCGTGCCAATGAACGGAATCGCAAATGTTGCACCAGCGACGTCAGGTTGTGAGTGCAAAGCGATCGTTCAAAAATACTTCAACCGTCCAGGGAGAATGAGGTCTACGTGAACTCGTTGCTTAGCAAGGTTTCAGGAAGCCATCGTAGTGTGAGTGTTGACCTTTTCTCCAACTACAATTAACAACTAGTCATTCTGACGCACTCAAAAACGCCTCCAACTCGGCGCCTGCGGCCCTCAACTGCACCCCACCCTTGAATGCTTCCCTGCTCCGATAAAGCTCCTCTTCCACTTCCGTCTCTCTCAGAATCGCCGTCACCATAAATATATAGCCATGATCGTTGCTGTCACCATGTTGCGTCGTGCTAGGGTGGTCCACCCCGAGTTCATCACCTATGCGTTGTCTGATGCGTCTCATGAGCCTGTTGCACTTTTTAGTCAGAGTAATATAGTCGATCGTTATGGTGGGGAGGATCGTAGGCAAATCCTCAGTTAGCGCAGAGAGAAACTGCAGGGGAGTGAGCTGGCGGCGACGACGCTTCATTGCTTTTGCTGCTGCTGTGCAGAATATCAGAAACTCTCAACGTCCCCAGACAAACAGATACCTTGTCCTGCCCCCTCTGTGTACTCGGCCAACTGGTTCTCGATTTACAACAAGCTCCGCTCGATACTCTCTTTCCCTTCAAGTAGGCTTTTCAACACTTTCGATCCCAGAGTCATTTGTATCTTCCACTTTTTATCCACATCGAACCTCTTGAGAGGACCCGTCAAACCCGTACGGAACGCGATACGTCTGTAAAGTTGGGATACCACCAGCAAACAGCGGCTTTGCGTGAACTTCGATAATGCGCTCCATTTCTGGCTATCGGTGTTGAATAACGTTGAGCTGTCGCAGAGCATTGTAGAGGTGTGCGGCAGCAAAGATGGAGAAGTGATGATTTGCTAACGCAACGCCGGCTTCTTCTATTTCAACGGCCAGCTGAAGAGCAAAATGGCCACAGTAAAGCGGATTGTGCTTAAGGACAAAATCGGTTTCTACAGCGGGTAGGATTGGCTGGAGGTTGAGCCGCTTTGCGTTGGCTTTGTGTTCTTCGGAAGGTCCGTCATTGGGGCCGATGCCGAAACGTGCTTCGAGCTCCGCAGAGTCCGCACGAATTTCTGCAGGAAGTTCATAAACGGCCATAGTCTGGGGTGGTTGGATAGATGAATGCTTCAAGTAAAACTCCTTCCAGATTGCGGGAGCAGAAAACTGGTGTGTGATGAGTTGGTAGATGTTCCTTATAAGGCCAACGTCTTTTGTGAGCCAACGGACTTCTCCAGTGTCGAGAGTATCGTCTTCCACGCGGAAGTCAAAAGTACGCCGAGCATTCTCGATCGTGTCTAGTACTTGCCTATGAAATAGAGCTTGCTTCCCGCAAACATCTAGAATATCCAAAAGAATCCGAGAGGCAAACACGTTACATACGCTGAGCCCATCTCCAGTGTGAATTCATCCTCGAACATGGAAAAGAATGGAAAGTCACTTTTCATCTTCGACTTATGCTGTTCACCAACGTTTTTTGCCTCCTGTATCAGAAGAAGGTCGATAAGCACTTGTGACAAGAGTCTATCTTCTTCTTCCAACTTGTATTTAGGATGCTCCGATAATTCCGGGCGCGCGATATAGCTGAATCGCATCTGGGGGATCGGTGGGGGCCAATCACACTGTTTGATGGTGTCGCGCATGGCACGAGAGCTGAACTTCATGAGAATACGGGCAGTCGGAAGATATAGGAACTCGTCGAGGGGGTGACTTCCAGTGATTCTGGGGAGCTGAGATATTCGTCGGGGTCACGCCCATTTCGAAGCATCTCCACGTCGAACACAGACATTGCCAGATCGGTGTAAGATTGGCCGTACTCGGCCAGATAAGGGTGTTCCGCGAGAATCTCTTTCTCTGTGCGGGAGACCATCCCAATTGCGGCGTGGGTAGCAACGGTTGCGGAGACGAGGTCAGTACGACCGTCTTTGTACTTTTCCCACAAGTTTACGATGGCATCTTCCATAGCATGCAGATCTTCAAAGAAACAGAAGAGTTTGAAATCGACGTCCCACAACTCGTCGACTTCAATATCATAAACTTCAACCGTCTTCGGTTTCTGATTAGAGCTTTCAGGTTTACTTGTAGTCGGGACTGTGGTGGAAGTCGGTCTAAATTCGTCATCCATGTCATCGATATCAAGGATAGTAAATCGATTTCTGTGAATAGATTCAGCACAGGTCAAAGCGCAGATGAATCCAGGAAGAGAACGATAATGACTCACTGTACACTCCCGATAGTCGTATTCTGTCCATCTGACGCTGATGAGCCCGGTACAGTATTGTCTTCTAGGTCCCTCCTCGTCAACAAGGATAAGATGCTTTGTAACACCTCAATGAACCGTCTGTGGCCCGCATTGCCATGGTCTCTGGCCTTGACGTTCTCAAACCACTGTGTGCACCTTTCACGCGCACTGATGGCCCTCTCAAGGACACGTTGGACACGCGATGGCATCTGATCTTTCCCGGCCTTGGTCACTACTTCTGCCTGGCGCAACAGATCTTGGGTTGTGACTTTATACCTTACCGTTTGTATGGCGTTGTCTGGTAGGGAGTTTGCTTTGGCAGCCTCTTTGGCAAGTTTTCTTTCCTTGCCCTTAAGACGCTGGGAGGAAGCCTGAGGAGTTTGCTTGCTGGATTCACTTGCCGGCTGCTGCGGTTTCTTCTTGGGTTTGAATCCCGCGGCTTTTGAGGCTTGCGAGAGCCAGGCCCAGGTGATGAAAACATTTGTGTCTTCTTTGTACCGACGATAGCTCCCAGACAGAAATTCAGGAAGAGACATTGGAGTCGATGCGTACAGTGCAGAAATTAAGATGCTCAGCTGGCTTCCGAAGAGATTTCAGAAATTGACACGTGATCGTCCATACTAACAGTTCCCGCAACCTCATTGTAGCTCACATCCTGTCTTCCAATGGGGTACTGTACCATAGACTAGGTCTAGATCAAATCTACCGTTTCCGTCCGTGGACGTATCACTGCTACAACCTTCGCACTCATCTCCAACAACTCACCGCCTGCTGTGGCTACCAGATCGGCCTCATCTGCTGGAACTTCAGCACCAAGCAATTTTTCCAGATTTACGGAGCCTAAAGCCAAGGCATCCTCTTTCTCGAGCCTGCCATCAGCAGCGAGAGCAGCCTAGATTATACAGTATGAGGTTGCGTTCAACATTCAGGCCAGGTACTCACCAATGCAATGTCGAATCGCACATTCCGAGCTTCCCATTTCTCATTAACACCAATCCCAACCATGACGCCGTGATCAACAAGCTTTGCAATTGTCGTCTGTTCAGTTAGCGGAGGTCCAGCAAGTCTGCGAAGTATGACTCTGGATTCAAGGAAGTAATAGCAACTCACATTCTCCTCCGTTCCCATTTCAGCGGAAATGGCCTCGAAGGCGTCAAAACCACGCCGACATTATTTTCCGCCAGCTGCTCCGCCAGTAAATGTGCTTCAGTCGCACCGGTTATCGTCAGCCGCATAGTGGAGCCTTTAATCAACTCGACTTCTTTTTTGAGCAGAACTAGTGTGGCGATAACATCTGCCGAATGAGCCTCCACAACCAAAGGAATTAATCCCTTCAGACGGTCATTGCAAGCTAGGATCAGACTCGAATCGACTCACTTCTCTGGCCTTCTTCCACCACTGTCCAGCTTCTCCTTCATCCGACTCTGCTAGCAGTAAGCGTCTGAGCACACCAATCTGTGTGCTAACGCTCGGAGTACCAAAGTGGCTCACAGTTACATGCAAAGCAGTAACTTCCTTATTGATAGACCCCCGTTGCAACTTGTGCGCAACGCCTGTTGAGAAAGATGTCCCGAGACCCGAAAAGAACTTTGTATGACTAGGTGCGGTGATCCCTGTTGTCACTCCTGCACGATAGGCAAGGCTATAACAAAACGTGAATAAATGGCTAGAATTTAGCAATTGGACTAACAGAGCATCACGGGTTGTGTATTGTAACCCATCTATGGCACGAACAATAGACGCTTCTCCGCCAAGGATCTTGGGAACCTTGGTAGTTAAAGGATCAAAGACATCCCCATCTCTAGTGGAATTCTCTTGGTCGATATGATCAAGGCCTAACGGAGACCCAAACGAAACAAGACCAGGTGAGATCGACCCTCCATCGAGATCAACAAAAGTCGGAGATTCCATCCGCACAAAGCTCGTGACGCAAGAGGTGTAGCTCCCGGCACATTCTATCTTGCCTCTCCGTACAACCACAACACCGAGCGCTTCAGATGCCTGGGCAGTAAATGTACTCTGCACTTTATCTGACGAGCGAGTAAACACAGACTTCACATTCGTGAAGACAACCGTATCAGACGGTGCCTTGGATGGAGTCAGCGGCGGCAAACCGTCATACTTGACCGCATCTCGGGCCTCTTTGTCAAAGTCTGGCACGGCTGGAGACGCTTGAAAAGCACTCGACTTTTTGATGACATAAGGGGATGTTAGCTGAGCAATCCCGTCGATGAACACCTGTTTAGGTGTTGCTCCAAGAGCGAGCGGGTGGGAGTCCCAAATAACTAGGTCTACAAACGTCAGTGAGCGACTCTGTAGTGTATGTGCAAAGATATCTATTACCTGCGTCCCAACCTTTCGTCACGTAGCCAATCCGATGGTCCATTCCCATGGTCTTGGCCGAATTGGTGGTGACAGAAGCTAAGGCCAAGTTTTGTGGCAGGCCATAGTAGTATGCTTGCTGCGCTTCGAAGATAAGAAAACGCGAGTCCATGACTGGATGATCAGATTTCATCATCACGGTGAGATTGTTCTCGGCGAGGATTCTGGGGGCAAATTCTGAGGATCGATATGCTTCACGTTTATACCTAGGCAAAGTGCATTAGGAAAGGTCCAATGGGAGTAACCAAGTGTACCTTGCATTCACAGCAAAGAGCGCCACAGCGGGCGGAGAACCTGTAAACAGCCGATATAAAACCAGAAATTTACTGTCCATAGAAGTATACCATATGCTCGCTTTAGAACCTCAGGCACGAGGAAAGCCTCAGACGCATGGTGAACTGCGGAAACTACGAAATCAGACAAAAACCTCCACTGCCATACTACATGACTTACTAGGGAATTGGAACTCATTGGTGAGCTAAAGCAGAACGTCAGCGAGATCAACATAGCATAAGGAACGCCAACTCGAATCAAAGCATCCAAATCGACTGCTTCATAACAGTGAGTTTGCACCTGGAAAATTATATTCAACTATGCGTGACGTCGTCCAGTCTTTTGTGCACCTTGACACGTCCACGCACTACATCGACGAGTGCTTCCCATTGGAGATCTTCTGGGAAATCGCCGAGACCTTGCCATTGACCTGCAAGGGCTTTCGCGCAGTATTCATCTTGCCGCTTTTTGATTTGAGAAGCCGTGTTATACCTGCGAACAATCAACCATCCATTTACAGTTATTCGGAAGGCACTGACGCATTCCGGAAAGCCCAACTATATTTGAGTCAGTAAATTATCATACAAGTAGTTATATATATTGCTTACATTGTGTCCATTCTTGTGTCGTCATTCCATCCACCTAGAGGTTATGATCAGATCAACCTAGAAACTAAGACGTGCATACTGGGGTTCTCCCCTATAGCGGTCGGGGTACATTAGAGATGAATCGAAAAATGCGTAACCATACCGCAAGCATGTCTGACCACAGTTAAGATAAGATTGGAAGAAATACCTTATAACTTACTTCATGTGGCGCCATCGTGGGGGAAGATCGGAAAATGAGGCGTTTATCTGGAAAGGTGCTTCAAGGACCATTGAGGATGAGGATCGTTCGGCGGTTTTCCGGAGTTTAATTACAAAAGCCTGGCCACCTGGTGGATGTGGCTAAACATGCAGTTCAAACGCGGCAGAGTGACTAACCGATAGCGTTGGCAGAGCCTGGAAGCACCAAAACTGTGGTGACACCGCCCGCAATTGACAGAGGGTATGATTCGTCATGTGTGTTAAGCCCGTCCAAGCTTCGAAGCCAGGGTCCAATAGTGCCCTTGGCTGAGCTGGAAGACGGTTAGAGCGAGTTCATGTAGATGAATAACATGCTTACTTGCCGTCCTCCGCACCACGCAGTTCTGGTGAAGGATCATCCCCCAAATGGGAATGAATATCCACGATGCCTGGAGTAACCCAAGAGTTATGCGCATCTACAACCTCAAGGTCGTCGTCCTTATATTTCTTGAGTGTGTTCCCAAGACTGCCAACAGCCATTATCATCCCCTTGTCGAGAAGTATGTCGCCATGAATGACTTCTGTCCCGTTTTCGGCACCAGTCCAAATCTTTGCGTTCTTTATAAGAGTCGGTTTCGTTCCTGCAGCAAACCTGTCCGACTCCGTACGGTCATAGAAGTTGTCAGGGGGACCTGCAGGTAAATGTAGAGCCTCGCATCGTGCCAGAGTAGCTGCAGCATGCGGAGGTTGGCTGCTCACAAGACTACGCGAGTCCAAGAGAACATAGCCCTGGTAAAAGATAGCAAGCAAGGAAAAGACACAAAGGAGATTAAACAGTTGAAATCTCGAAGGTTGTGCGTTCGAGCCGAACTTCTCCCTGAACTTTTCCATCGCGTCAGGAAGAAACGCGTATATTGATCACGTGGCTTTCTCGATCCCAACCTACTTCCGCGTCGTGGATCTGCCATGCTGCTACTGGTCTCTGCTGCCGCTTTCTTTGCAGCTCTGGCTGTGATATACCCGCTCTATCTTGGCCCCTTCTTCACCATTGTCGGTCTCTTCCGCAATGTCGAGCAGGCAGGGCCGAGAGATTGCAAGACCATCCCAGCTCTACAAGCCTGTGAGAGTGAGCAGAGTGACATATCCAGATTTCTTATATGAATTTCCTTCAGAAACGATCTTACACAAACCCTCTGGAACTCTATATCTTGCCTGTTCAACGCCAGAAAGTCGAGTGCACTGGTTACCTTCGGCAGAGCAGTTCAACGTTACCGGGCGCTCGGAGAATGACTATATTGCTATAATTGACTCTACCGGCTCGAAAATTCAACGACTCGAGTTGGACAAATTTCCCCATGCCCGCGGCCTCTCTGTCCATGGTATGGACGTAGTACCTTCATCGACTGATTCAAAGACACTATTCGTTTATTTGGTTAACCACCGCACTCCTTCGGATGGCCAGGATCCAGCCAAAGTGGGGGCGGACTCTAGCATAGAAATCTTCCAGACTACCGTCGGAAGCCGCAAGCTTAAGCACCTTAAAACTGTCGAAGATGCAATTATCCTCACTCCAAACGACATAGTCGGCTCAGCTGACGGCAAAAGTTTCCATTTTACAAATGATCATGGCTATAAGATTGGTTTCGTATGTCCTGTCCATGTGTCTTGCAAGCATCGGCGCTCATGCTCTTCGAGGCTCGAACTTTCCGCAATGCTTTTACCTCTACGACTTCTGTTGGCTTCTGTCACGTTGACGAGGGCTGCAAATTAGCTATAGATAGCCTTCCCAGCTGCAATGGCATCGCGAAGGCTCCGAATAACACGTTCTACGTTGCAAGTGCACTGACCGGGTCTCTGCGCATTTTAGAATTGCAAGAGGACAACTCATTAGTGGTTACAGATGTCATCCAAAATGGTATGGTTCGCAAACATTTTCGCGTTCTGACAAGTTTCTCAGAGTATGGTCTGGATAACCTGTCCGTCGACGATAATGGTATTGTTTGGGCAGCCGGTAATTATCCAATAGAGTCTGGAGCATGCTGTTCACCCGTTTGGCACGTAGCTTTTCCAAAACTGCTTCTCATGACCCAGCACATGAAAGATGGTAAAACAAAGTCACCAACAGCTGTTCTAAAGTTTTCACTGAATACCGGTCCCGGGGCATTTTACGGGCAGAAATATAATGTTGAAAAGGTATCTTGCATTCCATTCTGTAGCTTCCATTCACTTTATTAATCAATAACCGCAGGTCTTTGAGGATGACGGAGCGCTGGCTTCTGGGACGACATCAGTTGTGTACGATGTCAAACGATCCAAACTGTTTCTACATGGTACGTGTCTTCAGACCTCCAGTTCAGCTTCAAACATTGTCTAGGGCTTGTGTCCCCTTGGCTTACCATTTGTAATTTGTAGCATATATAATTTGTCAGTTTCTACCCAATACCTGACTTGCGTCGTCTCATTGCTGATGGCTCGAGCCGGAGAGATGTTCCGTGCGTCGAACATTGACACAAAACAAGTAGGGAGAGGTACGTGTAAAGACTTGCGTATCATTGGCATTTAACAAGGTATACGATCATAGTGAGAGACGACTGCATAACACCAAAGATGAGAGATCCATCGGATCTCAGATCAAGTCAGGATAAGAGGCACGGGTTTGAGTTGACGAGCTAAGATGACTAAAAGAAATGGTTCTGGGGTGACCGATCTACCTAGTGAGCTTATTGAAACCTCAATCCTGTCTTATTGAAGTCGCACGGTCCGACAAATCGACTTGCGACGACAATCGTGAACGTATTTTGTACACCTCATTATGTAGACTCATATACTCGAAATATCAAATGGATTGAAATCTGGCTTTGGACAGAATGAGTCAGATCCCTATCCAAAATTAAGATTTACATTAATCGGCATATATATAAAGATCTAAAGTGAGGTACTTCTCATGCTGACAAATAGTAAGCAGCTGAGAGCAAAATCAACAGGTTTCGTACCTCCTGTATTGGCCAGAAAGCTTGGACATTGAAGGCTGTGAGCTCCTTTGTCATCAACAAAAGACCATGGCTACCGCCATCCCCGCGACTGCCACCATCCTGCGACTGCCACCATCATGACTGGCACCGCCATTGCCACCATCATGACTGGCACCGCCATTGCCACCATGACTGCACCACTACGACCACGACTACGACCACGATTGGCACGACTCTCCTTGCGGGAAGCCCGCACTATCTGTTCTGTTTTGGTCTGACTGAGAAGATGTTCAGCAGCAAAGTTTTCCAATGCACGGATTCGTGAAAATTGTTTCAGCTTGTCATTATCAATGGTTACTGGGGTGAGCAAGAATTTGTGACATGCCAGGAGAAATTGGCAGCGGTGAAGGGGAAGTTCCATCTTAAAGGTTTTGAGCAGGGCCAATATCTAATGTCAATGTGAACAAACACAAATTGTAAGTCGAAGATACACACATCGCTACTGTCATCCATTGTTGTCATGAGATATACTTCTAGCATCATGTCCGAGGGCATATAGCATGCCATAACAACTGGCCTTGCCCGGCCACTCAGACATACATGCATGCCCAACTTTTCGGCCAGACGTAGAAATACCTTGCATTGCCCCAACAAGCGCCATCGGTCTGATCCATTTTTTGAAGATGCGGATTCATAGACGAGCAACGGTACTATTGTGCCCTTATACTCAAAGCGAGAATCTGGCATTGGACGCCATCTGGAAGCCCTATCTTCATAGTCCACTTTAATGGAGTTACTCCAAGCCGATGAGCTAATCGTTCTCAGAAAATGCAAACATAGACACAAACTCACTCTGGATAAGCTTTATAGAGCTTGCCGTTATGCTCTCCCGCCAAATCGACGATGAGCTGTGAGGTGACCGGAGTGACAAACTTTTTGTCCCGCAGTGCCAAATTGATACTACCACGCGCTCCCGCGGCAGCTAACATTGCGAGGCTCATATCTTGCGAGAGAGGGTCCCCGGAATCACTTAGAGCTTGGCTAGCTTGGTCTCCTATGACCGCTTGCAAAGTCTGGCGCCAAGGCTCACCAAGGTTTATCGGAGCGGTAAGAGTGTGCCAAAATCCTTCTAACCATGCCAGGGGTTCAGGAGGCTGGGTACCAGCAAGCTGTGAATCCACCCGCCTCAAAAAACCATTGTGGTCCACGGACCACCTCTGTATATCTTGTACATCATCTTCAAGCCATACCGTCGGATTCCCTCGCTGCAACGACAAGGCGGAATACCAATCGGAGAAACTTAATAGTGACCAGACCCGCGCAGAATCTGCAATGATATGCGATGAGTTAAGATTCCTCAAGATAATTGTACTTTCCTATCAGTAAGACACTCTTGTTGCCTACAAATCCTACAGCCCGAAGAGAAGATTGTGGCTTGGTCTTGATTGCATTGGTATTTATTACGATGTCCAAGGCTGCTTGCTGAACTGCCGAAGGATCGTCTTCATTGAAAGGCTCTGTGAAGACATAAAGGAGCACCGAGCCAGTTTTGAGTCCAAAATGTACGCAGACTGTCTGGAAGTCGACTACTTCATGATAGTCCCAGCGCTGGAACTTGTCGTCGGCATCCGGGTCGAAAAGAAAGACAATAAAGTGAGAGCCTGGTTGATGTAACACTGGTCCATTGAGTGATGCTGAAGGTCGGTATATAGTCCACTCACCGCTGACATGGCTCACATGAGTAGGTCCAGACCGTCCAGTAGACATATGTAAGGTTGACAACAAACAAGAAACGAAGCCGTCACACTGTTAACGGTTATATACCACATGGCTCATTAATTAATCTGCGAGTCGGTTGTTGGTCGGTTGGTTCTGGCTGAGAGCAATAGCTTAATTTGTTGGAAAGAAGCGCCAGTCACATGTCTCTTCACATTTCTTCACAGCATGACTCAGCGTGCGTTGCATCGTCAAGTTTCTTTGCTTTTGGTCACAATTTGGTGAATCTGAACTATACTAGCATTTTAACTCTCAACAAAAATCGCTATCCGAGAGCTACTCTCATCGTTAGCTATTCCCCTTCGTTCATCGTCGCATCACTGCCGCTGCCAGCTAGCACTCTGTCCCAGACCTTCCCGGCTCGCATACGATAAGGATGATCTTTCATGACGACTTGTTCACTGATTTTGACCCGATTTCGACTCGTTTCACAATGAACTGTCCAACATCCACGGAACCTCCCGCGGATGCAAAACAAAACAAAGCAATTCACTCGAAACAATCTGATGCTCAGACCCTTTTAAAGGAGCCTGTGTTCTTCTCAAGCTACTTGAATTTTGTTCTAGACTATTAGCCAATGGCCATGCTCATTAATTTTCTGTTGAACTCACCCAATTCTGCAGATTTTCCGAGCGTGTAAGGAATTTCAGTATTCAGTGGCATTAGCTCATTCATGACAGAAACCTTCCAACTCGACAGCTAGAGCCACCATCCATGCTTACTAGTACCATGCCGCCTCGTCGACCAAGACCCGTGGTCCCGCGGTATTCTGAAATATTGGAGCCAATAGCGCCTTTATTGAACCGTCAGCAAGCACGGATCCGGATAAATCAACTATTATCAGAACTCCCTGCTAAAGAAATTGTTCCGGTCTTCGCGCCTCCCGATCCACATCACGATCAGCGACTAGTACTCGAGTCGGATCCGGCCATTGTAAAAGGCAGTGTATGCCCATATTCAGTACGCTGCGCAGGTTGCAACAGCATAATCGTGCTGGAGAAAGGCCTTGACTGTGTACCCGAGGCATGGTATCTGCATCGAAACTCTTGCCCTGGGGTTGTCTGGATGGCCAGGGCACAATCAATTCGCAAGCAGTTGGTTCCAAGGATGGGTCATGACACGGACGGCTCTTCGGAAAAGCTCGACCAAGGGCAATTGCAAACTGAAACATCGTACCTGTGTGGCGAGCGCCTCGAACCTCTTGTAAACCGAGGCGATGGAAGACGGTATAGGCTCTCGACGAGTGAGGAACTTGTCAGTAAATTTGCAGACTCCCTCAGATATCCTCCACTGCCATCAAATTGGCACAGTCAAAGGAAATGTCTTAAATCTTTCTGAATCTATCAATCTTCATTGTGTGTAGACAAATTTTGAGCAAGTGTTTGGCCGTCAAACATTGGCGTCAAAAGTCTGAAATTCATTCATTGTTCTGGCTGGTGTTACAGCCCAAGGGGCAGCGGACATTACGATAGCCTCAGACCAAGTTATAGATCATGAGTCTGAAGCTCTGGAATAACGATATCGTCAATTATCTTCACTGTGGGAATGTATGGTTTCTCCAAAACCCGCTGCTTTGCCCAATCCTGAATCTTCTCAAAATTGCGACATGTATGGGCAACGTTCCCTTTGACAATGCTGCTATTGAATCGGTTATCCCATTGCCAGCTAGATAAGACGTATTAAGAGGCATAAGGTCTAAGAATGAAAGACTCACACGATGACGCTTGTATCTGCGTTGCACATGATAGATTGACGAATCTGCAAGCCATGAGTGGAGCAGTCGAGGTAGGATTCAAGCGACAAACCCAATCTACGCAGTGGCTTACATGTTCACTCGCGTTCTTAGAACGTGAAATATCCCAGTCCGGATAGTATCCAGGGTCAAGCGCCTTTCGTACCATGTTCTGCCATATACAGATTCAGACCGTTGAAGGAAATCATATGCAGACAAACCAAACAGTGAAGGTTATGAAACACGTCGAGCTCTGCGATATAATAACCTTCGTCGCCTGGGATTGCATGTGTCTTGTTCGGAAGTTTGGCAGCCTGATCTTTTGGAATCTTGCTTATGCCAACTGGTGTCGAAAGGATCATCAGTATCGGGCAAAATGTAATTCTGCCAGTACCTACAATTATACAGGTCCTCCCATGCATCATCGAGTTTTGGAGACGACGGAACTTGAAACGGGGAGTAATCCCCAAACCCTACATGAAATACTTTGACCTGGTTTTCGACGACTTCAAGGGCGGGCGCTGGGAAACAGAATCAGACTATCATCTCGGTCAGAGAATCACTTACAATAAAGTACCCGGTGACGAGCCTGCGAGGTCCTCATTTCTAAGATTGCAACATAACCAGTAAAAAGCATGAGCGATTGAATGACGACGATGACCATGAGTATCTTATGTGTTAGGTCAAACCTCTGCAGATAGTTGACATCCCGAGGCTTCTGGCGATGCTGAACATAGAGGTCGTCGTTTTCATCGATGATAGTGCCGAGCAAGGGGTGATATTCGACCATGGCAGGAAAGAGACCTCTGGGACTCGTGGCTTCGGTTGAGCCATGTCACGGTATTGTACCAACTGTTCCTAGGTTGGTAGACCGACCTAGGCCGACACACTCCTTCCATTTTCGGAAGGGCTTCCATTTCTGGCTTCTTCGGGAAATACACTCGGAGATCTATCTTGCCGATTGTGCATTCTTGAACGTCTGTCTTGTCTTAAACATCTGTCTTGATTGATCGGTATACGTGCTGTTGTATTTCGGACAGTCTGGCATCTTGACGGACCCCCAGACACGCCAGAACGGTGCCTGAAGGCCTAAAGTACCGTGCTGCTTGGGATGAGGTTTTAAATTAGTAGGTTGGAATTTTGGCGACTCGTGGGCAGATTGATCCAAGTACCAATCGAAATGATCGACTATTTGATCAAGAATAAGAAGTGTCATTAGCAGTTTAAGGAGTGTGTCGGCCCCCGGGAGAAGCCGCATGAGCAGGCACAACGTACAGTCGCCTCATACCTCGGGTCAGGGAAGTACGACCTTTCGGAGATTATGCACTATCAGAAAGATGCCAAACTAAAATCCTTGGCGCGTTACCTGGAAGGAGTGCGTGGTGCCAACAGTTGGCCAACCCTGTAGCCGATCCGGCATCTTCCGGCATGATGTTAAGTGCGATATATCGATAGATACAACTCTGGTCCCAATACTGATAATTACTTTGATTTATCGTGTTCATGAAAACTGGTTTCTTGTTCTCAGGCTCGGGGATATGTGTCAAACTCTGATCTCAACTAGAACACCCGAAACTCGTCTGACTCTTCCTCAAGTCCATGAGTAGTGACGGCGATGGTGGCGCTTACCCGGTGCAACTTTCCCAATT
Organism: Megacollybia marginata; assembly: GCA_003313965.1. Taxonomy (NCBI): domain Eukaryota; kingdom Fungi; phylum Basidiomycota; class Agaricomycetes; order Agaricales; family Porotheleaceae; genus Megacollybia; species Megacollybia marginata. The sequence goes on from QLOY01003672.1 coordinate 77,923, forward strand.
GTTCCGCTGGACGAGTAACTCGGCATGCTTACAAACTTGAAGTTTTTGGGGCTCCCGCCGCCATGAGACGAACCTATTCATCTGCCACTGCAGTGATAAGGACCGATTACTAATGATGCAAAAGAATACCCGTAGTTTTCTGGAGCTCCATCTTGCCGATTGTGCATTCTTGAACAGCTGTCTTAAGATCTTGGGCTGGCAGCATAATGAAAGGAGTCGGCTTCTGACATATGTGAACATTCAAGTTGCGTTGTTTTCACAATCAATTCTGAAATCAAATCCTCCGCCAGTCTCGGAGGCATGGCACCATATTTGTTCAACTTTCAAGTCTAAGTGAGTCTCTTTGAGTTCTAGGATGACTCGGAGAAGACTCTTAAAGACGATTCAGATCACTGACTTGCCTGTGAGCTCCAGAGTAAGTATGCTTTGTCGTAGCCTCGTGTGGAGCCTGCAAAACTTGATCGATAATAGAACAAGATAGGAAGCACGTATATCCAAACACCTAGTATCAAGGCACATTCGATACATACCTTGAGACTGATGAACATGTGTCGAAGAACATTTAGACACCCTGGTCTACTCTCAGCCGACAGTGCTACGGTGGGTCCAAGTCATCAGGCCTCAGGAGTGATCGCTTCCAGAATTTTGGGGACATTATTAGCAAGATATAAAATGAGCACAGGGACAGTGAGACATTCAACCTAGCAGAATGTTGAAGAGCATCCTTTTCACTCTTGTAGTTGCATCCATCGCATTGGCGGCACCTATCCGAGCGGTGAGCACCAAGTATAATCTACTCAAGTCACTCACTCCAGCAGACCGACGTCGACTTGCACAGAAGGGGTGAAGTGGTAAGTAATTTGACCATGTCCCATCGTCTCATAGCATTTCTAGTCTCCCCGAGACATCGACGGATACTTTGTCCAAAGGCGTGAGGTGGTAAGAGTTCCTGATCGCGTCAGGCTGTCCTGTTGAAACATTCATTTTAGGACGGCGCCGAAGATGTTGACGGAGACAACAATGGCTGGCACAGTAATTCAAAGCGTGAGGTAATAAGAATTCCCAATCGCGTCAGGCTGTCCTTTTTGAAGTATTCCATTTAGGACAGCGCCGAAGATGTTGACGAAGACAACAATGGCTGGCACAGCAGTAATTCAAGGCGTGAGGTAATAATAATTCCCAGTCGCGTCAGGCTGTCCTTTTTGAAGTATTCCTTTAGGACAGCGCCGAAGACGTTGACGAAGACAACAATGGCTGGCACAGTAGTAATTTAAAGCGTGAGGTGGTAGGAATTCTCAATCGCATCAGGTTATCCTTTTTGAAGCATTCTTTTTAGGACAGTGCCGAAGATGTTGACGGAGACAACAATGGCTGGCATAGCAATGATTCAAGGCGCGAGGTGGTAAGAATTCTCAATCGCATCAGGTTCTCCTTTTGAAGCGTTCTTTTTAGGACGGTGCCGAAGATGTTGACGGAAACAACAATGGCTGGGGCAGTAGTGATTAAACGAGCAGACTTTAGACTAGGTTTAGCCTAGGAAGGGAGTTGTAATTCTTGGCGTGAATGTTTGACTGTCTGAGTTGAGGTCATGTGACCGATGATCGATGATCACCCGCCTTTTCTTGGTTTTCGACGGCTTCAAGGGCGGGCGCTGGGAAACAGAATCAGACTATCATCTCGGTCAGAGAATCACTTACAGTAAAGTACCCGGTGACGAGCTTGCGAGGTTCTCATTTCTGAGATTGCAACGTAACCAGTAAAAAGCATGAGCGATTGAATAACGACGATGACCATGAGTATTCTATGTGTAAGGTCAAATCTCTGCAGATAATTGACATCCCGAGGTTTCTGGCGATGCTGAACATAGAGGTCGTCGTTTTCATCGATGATAGTGCCGAGCAAGGGGTGATGTTCGACCATGGCAGGAAAGAAACCTCTGGGACTCGGTATTGTACCGGCTGTTCGGGGCTACGGACGATTTGTTTAACTCGGGAGAAAAGATAGCATAAGGCAGCGAAATAGGAGGCTAACGTTGTCTAACCCGGGAGAAGAAAAGATAGCACAAGGCAACGAAACAGTCGGGTCCAACTTCTCCCGAGTAGACGAATTGTCTGCTCCCTCTTCCGAGTTCAGCCAAATTAACACTTTGATTAACATCCAGGGTGTTGAATAGTTTTATCTGAGATGATAATATCAGTATCAACACATTAAGGAAAAGCTGAAAAGAGAGGAAAAGCGAGGGCGCAGATGTTTCGTCTCGGGAGAAGTTGCCAGACCCGACTGTTTCGCTGCCTTATGCTATCTTCTCCCGAGTTAGACAAATCGTCGTAGCTTCAAGAAAAGCGCATTCTACACATCTTGGTTCTGATGGAAAAATAGTTCTTCAATTTCTGACCTGGTGATGGATGCCTCGAGTCATTGCGGATATCTTGAGACTAATGAACATATATTGAAAAGCATTTAAACACCTGGGTCCCTACTCTCGGTGGACGGTGCTACAGTCCGAGCAGGCTATAAAATGAGCACAAGGACAGTGAAACAGTCAACCTAACAGAATGTTGAAGACCATCCTTTTCACTCTTGCAATTGCATCCTTTGCGTTGGCGGCACCTATCCGAACGGTGAGCATCCAGTGTAATCTATTCAAGTCACTCACTCCAGCAGACCGACGTCGACTTGCACGGGGGTGAAGTGGTAATTATCATGATTTAGACGCGTCCCTGTCGTCTCACAGGGATTCTAGTCTCCCCGAGACATCAGCGGATACTTTGTCCAAAGGCGTGAGGTGGTGAGAATTCTCGATCACGTTACTAGGTTGCCCTTTAAAACATTCCCTTTAGAACGGCGTTGAAAGTGTTGACGCAAGCAACGAATGGTGTACAGTTGGGGACAATGAAACAATTTATTGTTAGGTTATCTCGGTGTAATGCCAGATTCGAAGTCGGCGAAGTCGAAATACGCCAGAAAATGATATTTTCGGAATTTTCGCGCCATTTCTTCAAAAACGCGAATTTTTTGGGATCAATTGACAAAAAATTTACAATAGCTACTACATAGGTACTGATCCTTGTGAGACGGCCTCCAATGCTGTGAGAGCAGTTGACGGCACACAGCCCATAACAATGCCTTACAAGTTACCGCTCAGCTGTCGCACTGGGAACTGTCTCAAATCTTTCTGAATGCACCACATTTTGTTGTGCGAGCGTAGACAAATCCGAGCAAGTGTTTGGCGGTCAAACCTTGGCATCAAGATTTCAGAAATTCTCATTGTTCTAAGCAGCAGACGCTACGGTAGTCTCAGACCAAGTTATAGATCATGAGTCTGAAGCTCTGGAACAACGATATCGTCAGTTATCTTCACTGTATGAATGTATGGTTTCTTCAAAATCCGCTGCTTTGCCCAATCCTGAATCTTCTCAAAATTGCGACATGTATGGGCAACGTTCCCTTTGACAATGCTGCTATTGAATCGGTCATCCCATTGCCAGCTAGATGAGACATATCAGTAGGCATAAAGGTCTGAGAATGAAAGACCCACACGATAACGCTTGTGTCTGCGTTGCACATAATAGATTGACGAATCTGCATGCCAGTGCCAGTGAGTGAGCAGTCGAGGTAGGATTTAAGCGACAAACCCAATCTACACAGTGGATTACATGTTCGCTCGCATTCTTAAAACGTGAAATATCCCAGTCCGGATAGTATCCAGGGTCAAGCGCCTTTCGTACCATGTTCTGCCATATACAGATTCAGACCGTTGAAGGAAATTATATGCAGACAAACCAAACAGTGAAGGTTATGAAACACGTCGAGCTCTGCGATATAATAACCTTCGTCACCTGGGATTGCATGTGTCTTGTTCGGAAGTTTGGCAGCCTGGTCTTTTGGAATCTTGCTTATGCCAACTGGTGTCGAAAGGATCATCAGTAATATCGAGGAAAACATAATTCTACCTACAGTTGTACAGGTCCTCCCATGCATCATCGAGTTCTGGAGACGACGGAACTTGAAACGAGGAGTAATCCCCAAACCCTATATGAAATACTTTGACCTGGTTTTCGACGACTTCAAGGGCGGGCGCTGGGAAACAGAATCAGACTATCACCTCCGTCAGAGAATCACTTACAATAAAGTACCCGGTGACGAGCCTGCGAGGTCCTCATTTCTAAGATTGCAACATAACCAGTAAAAAGCATGAGCGATTGAATGACGACGATGACCATGAGTATTTTATGTGTTAGGTCAAATCTCTGTAGACTCGGATAATTGACATCCCGAGGTTTCTGACGATGCTGGACATAGAGGTCGTCGTTTTCATCGAGGATAGTGCCGAGCAAGGGGTGATGTTCGACCATGGCAGGAAAGAAACCTCTGAGACTTGGTATTGTACCAGCTGTTCGGGGCTACGGGACGATTTGTCTAACTCGGGAGAAGAGAAAATAGCATAAGGCGAATTAGAGTCATCGGATGGCATTTGTACTGTCTGATTCCTCCTGTGGCGACGGAAAGAAAAGGATTACTCAAATCCTGCCTAGTACAGCTCGTGCACCGTACGAGTCGGCTTCTGTGGCACTGCTTCTGAGTCAGACAGATCGACTCCATCGAGCTCCTTCGATTCAGTTCATTGGCTTCCGAAGAGGGCCCCTATTATCCATATGGGGCGGAACCCAGTACAATTCGTCTGTAACCGAGTGGCAACTGTGGAGTCACTGTGTGAGGGAGCGAGGCTTGTCTGTCTGACTCAGAAGCAGTGCCACAGAAGCCGACTCGGATGTATGACAGGCGAATTAGAGGATGGCATTTGTACTGTCTG
>QLOY01003673.1:0-28423 GCA_003313965.1 Megacollybia marginata
TCCAGCAAAGTATCTACTTATATACAGAAGTCAAAGTAACTAATGACATCATGCATCAGTCAGCATAAAGCAATCAGTCAGCATGAGTAAGACAAGTCAAGTAACTAATGACATCATGTATCAGTCAGCATAAGTAAGCAATCAGTCAGCATGAGTAAGACATCATGCTGAGTTGTAATAGGCAATGGTCTAGGCCCAAATGGTCATGTGACTAGGAAATTCATGACACAAACATGCCAGTGAATTTCCAAACGAATGGTGCAGCTGTCGTTCACTTACCTGCCACTCACCCGACCCTTCACAACCTCTCCTTCACAGCCCAGATCCATGGGAGACTCGCATTTCTCCATTGCGAATTTGTCTTACCACCGTCCCCATCCCATGACGATCCCACTCTACCCTCCCAAGCGATGGCCTACACGACATTCACCCCACGCGAACATGACTTTGCTCTATGGCACGAACGTCTGGCTCACGCCGGTGTCGATTCAACCCGTGAAGTCTTAACTGGCCGTTATGGTGAGGGGGTGGAATGGAACAGCAAGACGAGACACATGAAGTGTGTATTCTGCATCCTGAGGAAGGTACCACGAGCTCCATATGACCACAATGGACATCGGGCCTCATGTCTCCTGGGTCTGGTTCATGTGGATATCTGCGGTCCGTTTCCTGTACAAGGTCCTGCACATGAGCGCTACTTCATCATCGCTCTTGATGACTATTCCAACTACGGTGCGGTTGACTGCATTACTATGAGGGATCAGGCAGCGCAGTTTTTTGTTGGGGTACAGAGAAACTGGGAGCGACAGACGGGTTTCAAACTATCCACTGTTCGTCTTGATGGTGCGAAGGAGCTTATCTCAGGAGAGCTTGGTCAACACTTCGTGTCTGAGGGGGTGACTGTACAGCAAACTGCTCGGTACGCGCATCAACAAAACGGCAAAGCGGAATGCTATGTCCGTACTATCAAAGATCATGCATGTACACTAATCGCTAGCTCGGACCTACCTCCTTCTTTCTGGCCATATGCGGTTCATACCTCTGCGTATTTGCGTTGTCGCTTACCTTCCTCTACTCTTGCGAAGAACACGACCCCCCACCAGATGCTTTTTGGTTCCCAACCTGATTACTCCAACCTTCGCATTTGGGGATGCCAAGCCTTTATTATCGACCCAGCGGAAATCCGTCCGAAGGGTGGTCTGATGAGGTATGAAGGTATCTTCGTACGTTATGAGGAGAATAGACTCAGTTGGGGTTGCGTCGACCTAAACGGAAAGTATAGGTTCACCAACGATGCGGTCTTCAATGAGTCAGCCAAGGGTCGACTGGGTCGTAAGCGCCGGGCTCTGCCAGAGGCTGCTCCCCTCCCCTCTGCTGCTACTACTCCTCCTCCTCCTCCTTCTGGGCCGTCTTCGCAACCTCCACGGAGATCAGAACGTATTCAGAAGCAGTCACAACTACGCGACCAGATGCAAATGAAACGAGATAAGCTGTTGCAACTCCAAGTTCCCTCAGACACGGGATCTCTGCCAGACTTACCTTCAGCTGACTACCTTGCAGACTATGCTACTCTGGCATTTGTAGAGTCCCTCGTGTCCGACGCCCCTTTCATTTCGCTTGAGGACCTGGAGGAATGTTGTCTCCTCAATGCACCTATTGAGGTAGCGCTCTCGGCTCTGTCTTACGATATCGACCAGCCAAGGCTTCACAAGCCCCCCATGTCTTACAAACTGGCTTTGAACCGTTCTGACTGGTCGAATTGGGAGTCGGCGATGCTTCAGGAGGTGAAGAGCCTTGAGGAAAAGGGAGTTTTTGAGCGTGTCCCCTCCCTTCCTCCTGGCTGTTGTGCCATTCCTCTTATGTGGGTTTATGATTATAAGCATGGACCTGCTGGGGAAATCCTCTCTGAAAAGGCGAGGGTTGTTGTTCTGGGCAATTGTCAGGGTGTACTCGAGGTTGGGGAGACTTACTCCGCTGTTGCGAAGTCTACAAGTATTCGTCTCATACTGGCCTATGCCGCTGCCAACCATTGGTACCTCCATACTTTTGATGTGAAGACTGCTTTCCTGAATGCGGAATTGACTGAGGAGGTTTACTGTCGGCAAATTCCCCACTTCCCTGCACCCCCTCATTGGCTGGCATTGAGGATGATGATGACTATACCACATATGATCCAGAGGCCCATCTAGAAGAAGGGGATAGAATATTCTGTCTGGATTACAGGAGCTATTTGAAACTAGACAGAGCTCACATCAGAGCAGCTGGAACCACCTCTACCAACCTAGCTATCAAAGAGTCAGAGCACAAAAAAGAGAAGACCTTTGAGGAGTTGGTCCCAAAGCTTTATCATGGATATAAAGACATTTTTGAAAAAGAGGAGTTTGACTCTCTACCTGATCGTCACCCTTGGGATCATGCAATTGAATTGATTCCAAATGCAAAACCTGTATGCTGATATGGTTGAAACATGCGAGAACTGGCCTCAAATGGTTTCCCCGGCATTGAAGGACAAGATTTGATCATTCTTTCTTGAATTGACTGGTACCTTGTCATTGAAGTCTGGTGTCTGCGCATCCTGTTCAGAGTCTTTCCCCAAAAAGTCGTTGTGTCGTATAAGGGCTTCTGACCTTGATGTTGATCTCCTTCGACGTCCTGAGCTTAATGAACTTGAATGTGGTAGCTACCCCGATCCACCTTGCCCTTTTTTGGATGGTCCTCTTGCTGGTGTTCTTGTTGCACCTGACGGTGTCTGCGGACAAGGAATGGAAACAAGTTTGTCTCTGTGTAAAAAGTGTCAGTGTTCTTTGGATCAAGGGCGTGTACCTGACCTTGCACTTGCAAACCATATGTTTCTCGGTGATGTTCCCCCTGAGTTGAAGGACTTGACAGTTGTCGAGGAATCGATGATAGCTTTATGTCGAGCTAAATGCTGCATTGTGCGTCTCAAAGCCGATGGTACTGAATATGCTAGTCCTTCTGCCCAACGTGGTGTGAAAGGAAATCTAATCATATACCCTCAACAGCCTTCCGATATTGCTCAGCGCTTGCCTCCTAGCATTGATGAAATTACATCGCCTATATGTGTGCTGTTTGTTGGTGCTCATCCACCTAGTAAGGAGTGGCTTCGATAAAAGGCAAAGCCTTTAGCTGTACGTGGAAATAAAGTCAGACAGGCATTACTGTGGCTCAAACGGCACAATCCTCTGTATAGGGATGTTGAAATTGATGAAAATGTTCTTCATCAATTGGAGGAGGACCCAGTCTTACCATTTCATTTTGAGCATATTTCAGCTTCACACGCAACCAATGTTTCAACCTCATGCTATGATCAACCTGACAATACAGATGAGAATTCTGCTGATGACTCCAGTTCAGACATACCTTTCTCAAACGATGTCATAACTGATGTGGATAATGTTGCTAGCTCCTCTCAACTAGCTGCTGCCGCTATTCGTCATTTTCGTAAGAAGGGTGGTGCCTACATTCAGGTACCACATGATCCTGAACCTGCAAACGAGTTTTTCAATCCCAAGCTGTTTCCCATGACTTATCCAACTCTGTTTCCTTATGGTACAGGGGGCTTTGAAGATGAAGATCGAAGAGTGAAAGTCTCTATGAAGCGACACGTCAAACATCTTTTCAGTCTTAGTGATCGTCGTTTTCAAGAGCATTACTCCTTCCTGTTCACAGCATTCAATGTCCTCCAGCAGCGAGAGATGCTTCTTCGGGTTGGTCTGAAAGCAAAATGTTGAAAATTTAAGTCTGTAGCTGCCCGATTTGGACAGGTTAGTAAGGAGGCACTCCACATTGTTACCGAGCGCATCGCTAGTGGTGACACATCAACTGTAAACACCGATGAAGAGAAACAAGTCCTTGAGTTAATGAGGCAAGTCAATGCTGTTACATCGACTGTACAAGGTTCTGCTGCAAGTAAATCAGTTCAACGCTCAGAGTTGAAGGCCTTAATGATTGACCAAGGCTTACCGAGTTTCTACTTAACAATCAATCCTGCTGATGTTTATAATCCCCTTGTTAGATTCCTTGCTGGCTCTGATATAGATGTTGACACTGTGTTACCTAAAGATTATGATAGTTTCGGGCAGAGTATGCTGGTATCAAGAAATCCGTTTGCCACTGCTAAGTTTTTCAATCTTTACATGCAGGCATTTATACGTGCAATCCTTGGATATGATCCAAACACTGCAGTCGAGAAGGTGGCATCCTAGGAAAAGTAAAAGCATATTACGGATGTGTTGAAGCTCAAGGTCGTGGCACACTACACTGTCACATGCTTGTCTGGGTTGAAGGTGGTCTGACTCCAGACGAAATCAAGAGACGTGTCATGGACAATGATGAGGAATTTAAGAGTAGACTCATTCAATTTCTTGATGATACAATATCCAACTTTATCCCCCCTGACACTGCTGACGACATTCCTGACTATCATCCATGTGCTGTTCGAGTTCCACCTGTTTCACCAAATACGCAACCAACTGATGCCCACATTCAGAAAGATCTACATCTTCTAGTAAAGTGCTGTCAATATCACCATCATTCTGCCACCTGCTATAAGTATGATATTCATTCGTGCCGTTTTGATATGGATGAGAGTAACTATAGGCCGGTCTCATGTTTTGATCCCGAAACTGGTGAGCTGACTCTTCGATGCCTACATGGTCTTGTAAACAATTTCAATGCAACTATTCTGGAGTGTATCCGCTGTAACATGGACATAAAATTTATTGGTTCTGGTGCTTCTGCAAAGGCTATCCTTTATTATATCACTGATTATATCACAAAGTCACAGCTAAAAACACACATTGCATATGCAGCTTTGGAGCTTGCTATTGATAAATTAGGGGAGTATGATCCTACTGATGATGAGTTAACCTTCTGATCAAAATGAATTCTTCAACGGTGTGCATATGCAATGATTTCACACCAGGAACTATCTGCACCCCAAGTTGTATCCTACTTAATGGATTTCGATGATCACTTCACTAGTCATAAATTTGTACCATTCTATTGGATGACCACTGAAGCTTATGTCAACAAGTACTTGCCTCTCAATCTTGACTCAGCTAGTCATCAGGCACTTAATTTAGGTGATGAATCCGATGAGCTTCAACAGCCAGAAACAGGTGATGACATACTTGATGAAACCCACAGTCCTGAAGACCATCCGACTCACAATTCACTTGACTGTGATGATATTAATGGTGTTGACCAATCAGATGAACCATTGAATGGCAATGATGATGAAGAAGTAACACTTCATATAAACGAATCTGGGAAACTGACAGCACGATCAACATTTCTAGAAGACTACATTCATCGAAGTCCTGAGCTCTCTGATGTGTGCTTCTGGGATTATGTATCACGGATCGAAAAGGTGTCAAAAAAACGAGATAAACGAAAACATCGTGCATCGGAGGAACAGGCTGACCTTTCTGACAATCAAGATGATGATGATGATTCTGTTGATATTTCAGACAATGAAGAATTTGAACCTGCTGACGAGGAGGTAATGAGCTTACTCTGGGACCTGCATCTACATCCAAGTAGACATTTGCGCTCTACAAAGCACCTACGTCCTCGTATTGACTTCGATCCATTGCATCCTGAGGCCACTTCACACTATCAAAAGATCCGCTTGCATTCGAGACGCTTAGTTCCTGTTCCTGTTGGACCTTCTATACCTCGGCGAGATCGTGAAGAGACTAAGGAAAGACATGCACAATTGATGCTGATCCTGTTAAAACCATGGACCAGCCTTGAAAATTTGAAATCAGTCGACATATCATGGATTCGGGCTTACAATAGTTTCATGCAAGATTGTCCTGCACGAATTAAGCAAATGATAACTAACATGCAGACTTTACATGAATGTCGTGACTCTCGAGATGATCACTTTACCAAGAGAAATGCTCAGCGCAGAGCAGATTCACATCAAGCAATGCAAAATGATTCCAATCAGAGTGTCAACAATGCAGGAGAACTCAGCACAGAGGAAATACTTGATCACCTCTTGTCTATTGAGAATGCAGTATCGTCAAGGAATGATTGAGTCACTGAGACTGTGAAGGATTGCTTGCTTCATGCTCAACAAAGCGGATTGATAGATCCCGATCGTCCTGTAAATGTTCAGCCAGACTCTTTGTCTCTTTTGCATCATTTTCTGCGTGCAGATGGAACGATGGAAAGAGTTTGGGATAATGAGTACAGCAAATGTCGTCAGAAATGGAAGACTGTTGATGATACTTCCTCACTGGCAGTGACAGTTACAAATACATCACCTCCTACTAGTGGTATTCAGGCTTCAATCGCATCAGGCTTGATGGAAGCTGACTCTCAGTCTGATTTGAGTCGTCCATCGTCGCCCATGGATCTCTCTGATGACTATACTGGTATCCCAATTGCTACTACATCGGTACAACAACCATCAGCTTTGCAGCCTCCATCTCAAGCATTTATTGACCCCGATGATGTTGCCTCCGAGTGGAATTTGAATGAGCAACAAAAAGTAGCATATAACTTGATTGTTGACCAGAGCCTGCGATGCAATCCAGACCCACTGTCTCTCATAATCACTGGTGCCGCAGGGACTGGCAAGTCTCGAATTATACATGCTGCTCAGGATTTTTTGGAACGAAAAAATGAGTCCTACCGCTTTCGTCTTTCATCCTTCACAGGGATTGCAGCACAAAACATAGATGGTGTCACATTGCATTCTGCACTTAGTTTATCAGCCTCTAGAGGTGGTAATGTTCCACCAAAAACTCGAGAACAGCTAGTTCGCATGTGGGCCAATGTTGATTTTCTCTTTATTGATGAGTACTCCATGATTGGGTGTGCTATGTTACACAGAATTCATAACACACTATGCATTGCAAAGGAATCATCAAAACCTTTTGGAGGAATAAATATCATCTTTGCTGGTGACTTCTGTCAACTCCCTGCTGTGGGAGGAACTAGGCTTTATGCTAAATTTGGCAAACAAAGAGGCAGAAAGCAAACCTTGAATCTGTGTATGGTAAACTGCTTTGGTTATCAATTCGAAATGTAATTATTCTCCAGAATGTTGAAAGACAAAGAGGTGCCAATGCAGATGTTATTATAGCATTGTTAGCTCGTCTGCGAGAGGGTAAATGTACGAATGCAGACTATGATCTTCTTTCCAGTTGAGTGGCTACTCAACTTGCTAAGACTCAGAGTGTGTCTAACTGGAATGAAGCACCTATCATTGTCAGTGAGAACGCCCCAAAAGATGCATTAAACATTGCGGCTACCAAAGCTTTTGCACATCAAACTGGTAGACATCTATTTTGGTATTATTCCACTGATAAGCATAATGGTAAAACAGTTAAAGATCCAGATATGAGACGGCACCTCCACAATTTGCCCTCTAATGCTACCAACCATAGACTAGGTCATGTCCCTCTAGTAATTGGTATGCTGGTTATGATTATGACAAACTTTGATGTGTCGCATGGAGTTGTGAATGGGCAAATCAGTACACTGAAATCAGTGTGATATTGGGTAGACGATGATGGTTTGACATCATGCATTGTTGAATCTGAAGGAGTCGTTGGTGAAGCGCTGCCAGGACTGGAAAAAAACCAAGCTGTAGCTTTGAAAGATGAGGTCAAGATGTCATTTGTGCATCCACACACAAAAAAGAAGTGTACAATCAGACGTACACAGATCCCAATACAACCTGCCTTCTCTATGACAGCCTACAAGTTGCAAGGGTTATCGTTGGACAAGGTTGTTGTTGATCTTGAATTGTGCTCGGGGTCTGAGTCGCCATATGTGATGGTGTCAAGGGTTAAGTCACTCGATGGATTCATGGTGCTACGTCCATTCCAACGCTCTAAAATATCATGTCGGATGCAGCAAGACGTACAGGATGAATTAAACCGGCAGAAAATCCTAGAGTTGGTCACACTCGCAACACATGGGACAGGACAGCTGGCGGAATCTGCAGCTTCTGACCTGGCCAAGCTGAAACCGGATAATATGCTTGAGGAAGAGCAAGAAAACTTGAACCTGGAGAACACAAACCTCAACACATTGATCAGACGCGAAGACCATATTTCTGGTCAGGTGACTCACCTAACAACTGACTTACTGGTTATACGGCAACAACATTCTCGACCAGATGGGTCTGCAAACGTGCTGCAATCATCTTCCTCCACATCCCCTCCAAAGCATAGAAGATTTATACGCAATCGACTAACGTGAGTTATAGAACTCCTTTAAATAAAACTGACGCTGTACAGCGTGACACACAATGATGTCAGGCTCTGAGACAGTATTCCATTTGGTACTATTCAGTGCCAGCTTCTTCCAGGCCTATCACTGATACTTGACTTGTGCCCAGAGGTCGGTTAATGTCCTGTATACACATTGTGCAGCTAGCTGATTCTGATCGGATTCAGACTACTCAAACGAGTTCAATGCAGCCTTCTCGAAAGCATTGCCAGGATCTCACACATATAACTGTCATTGAGTCTGAAGCAAATGGGAAAGCTCATCAATAGTCCACACGGTACCACTCAGCTGTTCCAGTAACAATCCTTGGCCCATATGTCAAACAATTCAACGTTCCATTCTTGATACAGGAGTAAACTTCATCCACTCTGGACTAAATAGACAGACGAGAACTCAGCCAGGCCTAAACACAAACATCACCACGGGAGAAGAAACTCTACATCCCCATCAGACAATCTCCAAAAATTCATGGAACGTAACTCATGCAAGGACAGAAAAGTTGAGTGAGGATGTTCAGTGAGCCATGTATCATGTGTCGTGTTTGGACCGGGGTTAGTGCTGGCATTGGTGGCTTGTTTCAGAGGTGTATGGAAGACAACTTGAACTTCACCAGGTATCAGTGCTGGGACTCATGTTTAATTGGAGAGGAAGCCATGTATGCAGTAGACTCATGAAATACAGCTTCAGTCCAGCAGCAAGAGATTTCCAGATCAATATCTGGGCTCCAGGGGTGGCACACCCTTCAACTCATCTGAAAATCTCACCACGTGTTGAGACATTGAGGCATTGATGTTACTGGAACATTGCACAAAGAGGGTACCCTTTCGCTAGTCTACACGACACCAATGATGGAGGAAGAACAACACGTACCTGAATCAACAACAACAACAAACACACCAACCATCACCATTGGTCTGTTTGGTTGTTGTTCCGACTGAATTGGAGGTTCGGACTCTCTTATTCCTCGTTAGCTTACTGTCCAGTACCGCTAGCATGGCTGGCGAGGCTTTGGAATCAACCACGGTAGCTTTTCCGCTGTACAAACCACCAACATGCAACTTTCCTCTAGCAACCAGCAAACCTCTTTCTCGAGCACGCCGTTCTGCTCGATTCCTCCATATTTTCCCTTACAACTGTTGCAGCAGTCTACCAGCACCGACTGATTCAAATGCTAGGTGCGCTCGTTTCCGACTGGCCAGGAGGAAGCTGTCATCGTCCTCTACTCCGTCTTCCCTTGTAGATCCTTCTTGCCCTGGGCTAGTAGTTTTTGCTAGGTCACAATGGGGTCTGCAGATATGGCAGTATATTCTCTACACTGTTGCCAGCATGTCGGTCATTCTACAACCCGTATTTCTTCAAAAAGGCGCCTCTTTCTGTATTCCCTTCCACCTGCCAAACGACATCGCCCTCCAGATTAGGTTGTTGGCACTCGATTCCCGTTCATCTCGATGTGCAGCCCTATTTCCGGATTCATTTGTTTATTATACAGTTGGACCGGAGTATGGCACCTCAACTTAGCATGTTTGCCAGTACTGAAGCCCAGTTTTTTTTTTTTCCCCTTCTTTCAACAACAATTCTGCATCGTCAATGCTCTAGGGAGTAGCTTTTACTGCTCCAAGTTTCTCTTCTGTGGAAGCGTTGCAATGGAACTTGGTCAGTCAATTGTACTTAATCTAAGCATTTGTATAACTACATAAGCTACGTCGGGGTCTTTGTACCTTTGCTCTTTGTGAGCGCAGGTGTTAGTTCAAATTGAAACATTGCATCGAGTCACGCAGTCACATTGACAACAGGATGCATGCGATCTCCGTGGCAACAACATGGGTATCCGGTACGATAGACATCTCTGTTTATTGAGGTCATAAAAAATGGGGCTGAAGCATAAGATGTTCAAACATGAGCATGAACCAAAATCTTAAACACAAACTACAAGCCACCATGAAATTTGGTAGCGGGCTTTGCCGGTCTAGGCCGGCGCTCAGTGATTATACAGTATATAGTATGTTGGCTATATGTGTGATATGCCAAATTTGAGAGATATAATGATTCTCAGGTGCAGAACTTCTAGAAGCGCTTGAAACATTCGTGACTAGACACCAAATAGGTTTCACAGGGACCAAGTTCTTGGGGATATGATTGGTATGTCTGTTAGCTCTCGCATATCTAGCTGACTCGTACTGTATCCCATTACAGTCATACGAGATTCCCCCACTAGTAATGGTCACACTTACACAATCGGCCATCAACCATTCAACAGGTACTGTGGCTGATATTATCATCAATCCCAACTTCGGCGCTTCCAAACTGGATGTCACGTCAAAGGTACCTACACCGTGCCAGACAGATCTTTCTCAGGCTATCTCCAGCTATGAAATCCATCAGATCTGCTACCATCATGCCTATCAGTTATGCAGAATTGACCGACTTGGACGTGAACAGCAATAGGTTTTTTTTTTTCGATTCTGGATCTCCTAGCTTACTGGTGCAAAGCCTCAGGCATCATCAGTAGTTTCCGGGGTACAAGTTCCTTGTACCGTCATCGTTGGTACTGAGGTTATGCGCTTATGCCTGCCATTGGCTCAAAATTGGTTGGTATGTTTTCGTTTTGCTGAGTTCGTGCAACACTTCTTCAAGGTTATGCATGGCCGCTTAGCTGCGAGTCCAGGATGGCAGTCAAATTAGAATGCCAATACTTTTAACTGCGTGTGACTCCACATCCTGTGACACATGTGTGTGAGAGGTAGAATGATTCAGAAGTGTTGAACGCTGAAATTTAGACTACATCGGGCGCTTTGCAGGCGATAGCTTCTGTATACTTTAGTCCAGATAAAGGGCTCTGGATACTGGTCTTTTTTTACTTCGTGGATTTTCCTGCTCACTCACCCCATTTTTTAAGCCGCAATGATGAGTCAACAACACATGATGTAACCTGCTGCCAGGAGTAAGGCGCCAAAATTTTGGCTTTCAAAGCCGGTGTCTGCAGATGAATAAGATTTCCATGTTACACTTCAGAATGAACAAATGCCATGTCGGTCGCCTGTTCTGTAAGCAATTCAAACAGGCTCTCGAAGGCATCATGCTTTGTGTCAGTTACTGAGTTTTCTGGCTTTAAGAGTATAAAAGCCTCACTGAATTCTGAACTCAGCAAGACCCAAGTCTTACAGGATTAGTGCTTCTCTTATCTGTTGCATTATGTACTCAGTTTCTTTGAAGGTAACTTGACTCTGGTGTTATCCGTATCGCTTAGCTGATGCGTTAGCAGTTCTTAGCTGCCACCCTTGCAGCATTCCCTGTTGTCTGTAATGCTGCATCCCAGTTTACGGTGTTGGAGCCAGTTGGGGTTGTAGCTGTGGCTCCTGCGTCTCCCAGCTCCGCCTTCATCATTGGAGCGTCATACTACTACCAGATTCGCAACGGCTCGATCGTTCGCGATATTGCCACGGGTCCGTTCAACAGTGACAGCACTACTGATTACGTTCACGCCGGCGCACTCTTTGCGAGCCCAGCATTGTACGGTACTCCTATCGCAGCAACAGATGCCCCCACTTATGTACATATTCAATACAGTCAATGTCGGTCCTAATCCCTTTTCGCAGGCTCATATCTTTTACTATGCACCCAACAATCTGCTTTCCGAATACTATTGGTTGGCTAGTACCAGCTGGCTAGGTGGTCCGGATTGTACTGTCTGTATCCAACAAGCAGGCTTTTTCGGGGTGAATGGGAGTCAGGTTCTCTACACCTTCGTGGATGCAGATGAGAATCTTCGTGTTGGTTTCATCAGTACCAAACATTGAGCGAGGCAATTGGTAAAACCACTAATGGAGGGTGGTCTGTTGCTGTGCTTCCCAGTGCCTAAGAACTTTTGGCTGTATGATAATTATGCGAGAATTCCAAGTTTGCAGCAAACCTGCTTGTCAAGGATGCAGATCCTCCTTGAAATGATGCAGCATATGTGCTTACTAGTATAAACTTGGAGGCTCCCACCATGAACCTGTACATCATGAGTCATTGGCCTGAGCATGGGTGAATGGATAATATGTATACATACGTGTCTTTGTAAGTGTTTGAATATCTCGCAGTCGGAATTGGCGTATTGTTGTCAGCAAATTAGGAAATCAGATTAGAGATGAGATTTAGGTTGCAGAAAAGGATGTCGAGTAAACAGACTGTTGAGTCAAACTACCATGTTCATGGGTAAGTGACTCCTCCAAGCTCAACCAACATGGAAAGTACTTGAACTGCCCTCGATCCCTGTCAGCGGCTACCTGAACCGGGAAGATTCAACGCAGTGGCCCTGAAGCTACCGACCGGTACTGACCTGCTTTCTGATGGCTTCATTCAAGTTCATTGAATTCTAGTGACTAATTCGGACTAATATCACTGTAGTTCAACTTTAATTCAAGGATGCCATGCCAAATAGACCTATCATGAGACTGCATTTCCTGTGTTCTGGAAACAGATCTCAACAGAATCTGTTTGGGGTTCTAAGATTCTACCAAAGTCACCGGTGGTTCTTTGAAAATTAACCAAGATCTGGTGGTTGCGTCCACTTGAAGTTCGATGTCTATTGAGTCTGATTGTTCCAAAAAGGACTCGAGCTGTGCTGTAAGCTGTTCAGCTACATGATCTTAACATGCTTCATGACGTGCTTTTTGGGCTTGATGTTGTTCTCGTTTTTGAGTGATCCATTCTCCATAAGGTAAGGCTGTCCCATAGCAATATTGTAGCCAGCAGATCCATTCATCTGGTTGCCATCTGTCAATATCAGAATCAGAAATCCAGTACCAATCGGTTTCAGCAAGGTCAGCAGGCATAGGCCCATACAGAGACTTTTCAGGCATGAGGTTGAGTCCAAAATCCTGCTTGACTTTGTGATCCTGTAGTAGTACAAAGTAAAGACTCACTCTGAGTGTGAATAGCAGAACAATGTGATATCACAGGAAGGTTTGAGAAGACAATGTGAGAAGACAATGTGAAAACATGTGTTACTACATACAAACCAATGTACAGAGAATACACATTGAAGTAGTGTAAGTAGTGTATTATAGACTTGTTGGTGACCATTTCCCAGCCTCATTGTGTTGCTCTCAATGTTTAGCCCTGACCCATTCAATGAATGCAGACCAATATGCATCTGGACCGTTGTTGAGAGCTAGCCCATGTTTTTGCTCCACCTCTGATAGTTCTTTCCACTGGTGGTAATGGGTGTAGTATGTTGTTTTTGGTTAAAGACATGCTTGAAGCATTGGGACTTGTGAAGAAACTTGGCAACCAGCTTGAGAATCAATATAACAGAAGCCCTGGATGATTTCAGCTGCTGTGAAATGCTTAGGCCATAGTTTCTCTGTTGACTCAGGGGTAGGCTGGATGATGATAATGCAGGTGAAGTGTTGGGTGTAGTGACTGTAGATGACAGCAAAGCGACTGTAAATGACAGTGAAGATAGCAAAGAAGCCATGGATAGTTCAGCTAGGTACATAAATAGGGATTGTTAAGCGACTTGATTCTACTTTGATCTGTCTTTTCTTGCTTGACTAGGTGGTGGGAAGACTACGTTGTCGTCATCTGAGGGATCAGAGCTGATGTCAATGACCTGTGGTGGTGCTGTCTTATAGGCCTGACGAACAGTAGACCGCTCGGACCAAATGTTTAGATGGATGTTAGTTGCTGAGGTCTTTTCATCAGTATGGCAACCAGCAAGTGTCTTGAGATCAGTACACTCACAGATGCCTTGTTTGCAAAGGAAGACCTTCTGATTGGTAGACAGAGAAAGCTGAAATGTATGTTGGATCTTAGACCATCTGGCTATAGCTGGGCTGTACAGTTCAATGGGGTTATTGAGCCAAGGACCTGGTTCATCAGTAGGGCACCAATGTGGCCAGCTGTCTGGCTGTATCAAATAGAACTCAGGGTCTTCTGAATCTTACCCATAGTAGAATAAACGGAACTGGCAATTCTCTAGTTTCATAGGAGCACCAGGATGGTGCAAGGCATGATGTGAAGATAATTGGTCTTCCTGTTGGACTTGATGCATCCAGGCATTTGACATTTGAAGTAGTGATACATGGCTTGGTTGCAACTGGAGGTGGGGGTTGGGTAGAAGGCAGAGAAATAGGTGAAGGCAGGGGAATAGGCAAAGGCTGAGGAGTTGGGGGTACAGAGAACAAGAATGCTGTCTGTGAGGAAGCACTCAGTGCGAGAAGAATTCCTGCATCTTCTTGTGCAGAAGAAGTGGGATATAGCCATTGACTGGTATCAAGAGTCTCGGTGTCAAGCTGAGGAGGTGGCAAATATCATAAGAAGGAAGAGGTAGGTACCAGCACCTCAGACTGCACAGACGAAGAATATTGAAATGGGAAATTGAAAGAAGAGGTAGATGGCAGAGAGGAAGGAGTGGACTGCAGAGAAGATGCATCTTTGTGATGCCCTTCTTGCTTACACCCAGGACTGCATTGACTGCATTTTGCATTCTCACAGCCAGAATTTGCTTTGTGAGTGCAGTTGGCGGCTGCACATGTCGTCCCCTTTTGGTTAGGATTGGTGGTCTGCTTCTGTTGTATATACTTGGGGACCGGTAGAGAGAAATCATTGACCTTACTACAGGTCACTACAGATTCGCATTTTTTTCATTGTTTCCTGCGTTTTTTAGGTCACTGGATGTACGTCACATAGTGCAGGATGATCTGCAGCTGATGATGAGGGATGAAAATCAGTTGCATCAATATTGGGGGAGATCTTGATAATATCGAAGTGATCTATAGTTGGTCGGTAGTGGTCGGTAGTTGGTCATTAGTGGTCATTAGTCAGTCTGTAGTCAGTTGATAGTTGGTTGATAGTCGGTTGGTAGTGCTTATGGCATGGTCGGTAGGACATCAGTAGTAGTCGATAGTAATCTGTAGGGAATTTTATCACTCTCCAACAAAAAAAACTCAATGTTTTAACCATCAGTATCTCATACTGTATAATGGCAAGGAATGGAAGACGAATACATTGAATTTCAGTCGACTAATAGAGGTTTTCTGGGTTGTCTCAGGGGTCTAGCTTTTTTTTGTGGGTGAGGAGGTGGAGTTAGTGAAGGAGTCAAATCATCCCTGTAAGTCCACCCTTTCTAGTGGATAATGAGCCAAGCAGTAATATGGAAAGATGACAAACCTGAAGTTCACTTTCACTCTCTGCTACATATGTACCATCGTCCCACTCAAAAGGAACAGACATGTATGGCTCCCAACCATTCTGATGTGGGCCAGCATCCAAGCCCCACTGATAATTACCAGCATTTCCGGCCCTTGAGGAACATTCAAACATCTGTTTCTCCAATTTTTCAACTGCCTCCTTATCCACAAAGGATTCTGCAAGCCTGCTGTTGTGCATCTGCTTTGCCCAGGAAAGTTGAAACAGCTGCGACTCAATACCTTGAGAGTTGCTGCAATTTTTTATCTGCTTGAGGAAAAGGGACCGATTCAAATACAGGTTTGAGCATGTGCAATAGGAAGTCCTTCAAGCCATTGCGGGCCTTCAAGTGCATTATAGCTTCTAGCACCAGGAATATGAGTGTAGAACCAGTTGTTTATACCTGCAAGGTCACGAAGAGATAAACCACCATTGTAGATAATAGCATTTGCCCATGGAGGGGCCACCTTAGCTTTGTTTTTTTTGGTTTCTTTGTCTCAGAATCCAACCAAGCTTTGGCTGGAACTTTCAGAGATGAAACTGAATTAGGATCTTGGAATAGTGCTGTCAGACTGTCGAGGTGCAGTCCCAGTGCTTCGTCAATGCAGTCTGTATAAGGGACCGAAGTTGGGTCTGTCAATATACATTCATCAGAGGGTTGAGCATGAGCAAGTTCCCAATGTCCAAGCTTCTGCAGACATGAAGTAAAAGCAAATCTCACATACCTTAGTATCTCTTCTTTGCTGTCGTTGCTGCCATAAGGAGTCTTTGATACAATCTTGAGTCACAATGACTCGCTCATTTGATCTGCCTTTGGCGGAATGATGGAATTTACATCCTCGCCACCATTGAATCAACCACTTCATCGGATTGTCATGAGTCCCATGGTAGAACTCAAGGATACGAGCTGGATACCAGTATTTTCCATTGAGTACCAACACCGCAGATGCAATTCTGTCAGTGAGTCAGTTGATCTTTCAACATATGTTACTGATGTTGAACACACCCGAACTTCCCTGTGCTGATGGTTCCAGTTAAAAGGTATTTCAAAGTTGATAAGAGACATCTCACATTCGATTTGATCGTCAAAGTTTGAGACCTTGGTCTGTAGCCGCTGATTTGTGTGACACACAATGATGACACACAAAAGACGCGTCGGGATGCTGAATGCCTTGAGCACAAGCAAGATGAGACCATTTGTGGCATTCATCACACATAATTGCCCTTTGAGACTTTGCTGCATCATCAACGTGGCCATATCCTGTCTCTCCACATCGACAGTCAAAATCAATGTCAGAGGTGGATTCCACGGATTTACGCGTGCGTTTCTTTGTTTCCGCATTGTCCATTGAAGGAGTTTTAAGTCGTTTAGGAGAAGGCTCGTTGTTGTCAGATGAGCTCGAGTCAGATCTAATGTTATGTTGCCATTCGGATACCCATTCCATGAAAGAATGTCGAACCCAGGCTGAGTCGAGCTCGAAGCCTCACCAGACACTGGAGGATTACTTTCGTGTTGTGAGAACCAGGTCCTTGGATTGGTAAACAAGAATTTTGAATTGGAGGTAGATTGTGTATGCTGAGCTGCCGACTGGTTGAGAATATGAAGATCTGATGTTAAGTAGGTTTGTGTTGGAGCATAGGCATGGGCTTCCGAGCTCCGAGAAGGGGGGGCTTCCTCATTCGAGGATTCTTCTGCTTGTTCTGCTGTTGAGACTGGCACATACTTCCCATCCTGAGTCTTTCAGTACAGAACCTCAGAGGAAGCTGACAGTTGAGTTGAATTGGCGCTTCTTGATTTTCTCTTCTTTTTGATGCGATCAGGTGTTTCTATGTTTCTATTTGAAATCTACCTATGTTCTCAAAGAACAAAGTCTGACGACTCCGGTAGATCTAATTAAGTAGTTCTAATGTATCTACAATAGCCTAGATCAGGTGCATCAAAACCTACCCAGGAAAACCTCTTTGAGGGAAAACCATGGGTGAGGGAAAAGCTACTGTCTGGCCGATTGAATTAGAATAGTGTCATAGTGTAATTAATGGAATCTATAAGTTGGAACGTTTGGGGGATAGTTGTCGAATGAGATCTCCCCAGATTCTTCCTGTTAGATGGATAGCAGCAGTATGCCAGATGTTGTGAATTCCAAGTCCTTACTTTAGTAAGGCTCGGTCTTTCACCCTTGCGTTTTTAAGACCGGTTCCTGACTTTCCTTATTTAGTTCGACTTCAACTTCTATTTGCTGCTTCGCGACATTGATGTCACATCAAGCCCACTACGTCATTGATGGGATAGCCGACTAAGCCGGCTCTGGAACTGTTAAGCGCCGTTAAGCGCCTTCTTCGCTTGACAGAAATGGAATAACGGTACCTTCACGTGATCTTTTCCTCTCTGATTCTATACCATCATCATTGACTGAGCCGAAATTGATAGTAGGGCTCCCTTTTGTTATTCCGCATTTCCATAGAATACAACATTATGTCTACCGATCATAAACAAATGAGACTTGCCAGAAATCCCTTCATTGACTCCATGGCAGTCGATAAGGACCGTGACAGCAAGAACAGCGATAGTGAGGCCTATAAAGTTGTTTCTGACAACGAGACCACAGGTATGTTTTATTGATATTATGACCTGCGGATTAATGGTAGGTATTGGTAGGTCCAAAGGATCGATATACCGTTCCCCCTCCGCGACCTATTCTCACACCTGAGCAAGAAGCGGAAGATGCATGTCAACTGGCAGCAGACATCGTTCGTCGTCACTGTCTGGCCGCTCACTCATTGCAAAGCTTCTATTTGGATGAAGCTCGTCATGGTGTAGATGGATTAGGGCGATTACATGGCGAGACTTCGAGAAATGCGTTCCCTACCATCATATTGACTCAGCAGAATGGAACCGAGAGTGGAACCTTGTACAGAATTCGCGTCCTGGTAAGCTTTGTCAACTTTACGTCTTTACCGTCTCACTACTTTAGGCTCGTTCTTCCCGATATTTCCAAGCTCTTTTCCGTAAACATGATCTAAGGTCAATGATGATGCCCTCCATGCCTCGTAGACTTTATGTGGAAGCCCCATCAATGGACAAAATCATGTCTGTAGTACGTGAAACCCCGTACAGAAAAATTTGACCTTATTGCGTCCCTGCTGAACAGGTTCATTCCCTTGTATGATATATCGAGTATCCCGCCGCCCTGCCACCTTTTAATTGGGTTTGTTTAATCTGTGGAGGGAAATATAAAGATCGACTAGGTGTCATATCACGCAATTGCAATCTCCTTATTATGCCGAGGCATGAGATCTCCCTCACCAAGACCTCGATATTGATACCTGTCAAACTTGGGCAGGTGTCCCTCGCTGAGGTTTCAGGGCTTTTTGAACTGACTTTTAACTCTATGCGTGGCGTTGTTGAGGTTGTGGATCCATGTGTAGACACCCATTTCCTCGATTGCGCACGGACATTGATTGAGACGGGTCATCCAGATGTTTTCCAGGCGTGGAGGAATGTTTGGCTGTCAACCTGGCCTGATGGCTGTGCTGTTAAGTTGACTAGTGCTGGTGAAAGTGAACATGCTCCGTTGCATCACACCGATGCTGACGATGTTGCATTGTTCAAGGGTTTGCCAGTTCCTTTACAGATGCTTTCTAGGATGTACAGACCTGGGGATGAACTCCTGGTTGTTTTCGGTGAACATCGTGATTCGCTGGTCACTGTTATTCACCAGCCAGATGCACGTACCCTCTTGGTGACGCCTGTAAACTCATACAGAAGAACAGCATTACATACGACCGTCAAACCGGAAGAAGTCCTTGACCGTGCACAATTCGAATTCATTCTTGACAACTTCGAAGACAATGTAACGTTGGGTCCTGTGACGCAAAAAGAAGGATATTCCAACCCTATGACAATATCCGGAACGCAAAACCTGCTCAATCACAAAGCTTATATCTGCAAAGGTCCATTCAAAGGTTATAGAGGTATACTTAGGCTTGTGCAGCAGAAGAGAGCCTATGTTGAACTTGTCGGACTTGCGGTTGGTAAAAAGGTTTGTTCTTTGAGACACGAAGACATCATTTCGTGGTGTGTGTCTGACACTTTCGTTTGTATTTTTGTTAATGCTTGTTAGTTTGACAGGTATAAGTTTGACAGGGGTCCAATACTCCATACCTCCTCCACCACATATAGCAAGCATTACTACCATCGAATGGGAGAAGACACCAATGCCAACCGAAGAGGAACAGGCATCGCAAGAACGCGGGTCACATTGGCAAGCAGACAGTCCCAGTCCCAGTCCCGAGGACACCGACTTGTTAACAGGTAACTTTTTATCGTATTCGAGTATACATAATGAATTCAAATCTCTCAAGTTTCTTTTCGATGAAACGCGGCTTGAGTCAGGCACCAGTTATATCAATCTCATTGGTAGAAGGCGTGTACTGGTACAGTTCTGTCTGACATATCAGAATGGCACAATGCACGATCGACTTGCGATGGTTGACCCAGGCAGAGTGAATCCTCATGCTGGGAATCCTGAACCGGGGTTTCATGAAGTCTGTGTCACATACACGGATCATCGATCGAATCTACGCCACCGTAATGTGGATATCTGTCATCTAAAGCCCGCACCTCCGTGAGCAAAATCGCAAACCTTACTATTGCTGTGTAGGCCAAGATCACATAGCCCATATGGCGGTTATGGTCCGTATAAGGCTCACAAAGTGGAGAGAACTGCGAAAAAAGTTATTGTGACTGATGTCGACACGAAGAAACACGTCTGTTACGATTTTAGTGAATGTGTCCGACTTTTGGAGGATGGCGAAGAAAAGTAGACACTGTTTTTATGTTGGATTGTGTTGTAAATACATGTCCATCATAGCTGTGTAATAGTATGTGCGCCGAAGGGTGCTCCTTTAGATGCAGTCAGTGACTTTGAGTAATGATTACATGCCAAGGCGATTAATGCATGCCTTTATCCTTTTGAGTCAAGTGCGTGAGTACGTGCTACTTCTCCTCGGAAACCATTAGTCACTTTGCTCTCTGCCCCTGCCCATCCTCCATTCTCCGGCCTTTCACCCTCGTCCAACTTTTGTGGCAACTCCGTTACAATGCGTTTTTTTTCCTATCTGCTTATGCATGGCAGCCTTGCTGTTTTGCTAACTCTTGGAGCATGGTTTTCGTCGATGAACCTCCAGACTATCAATTTTCTTGGTATTTCTTGTTCTTTGTCTTGGGTTTACTTCCGTAGCGCTGCACCTTCTTGCTCTACAGTGAGTTGTTTGTATGCTGCATTCAAAGATTATTTATTTGCATAGATGATTATCTCGCTGACATCCGACAGGAAGGTGAACAAAACAGCAAACGGGTCTTGCCCGCATGAGTCGGACTTTGATAGTCACTCGTTGCTATATTATAGCTCTGAATTGACCCAAACAACGTCATGCTCTCACTTTGATGCGTCTTTGTCTCATTATGTTTCCACTCCGAGTCGTATGCGTTCTGGGAAACCTCCACCCATTTTTTGGATCGTCCATACTATTCCAATTGCCGTATGTTGATATATCACCTTCCTCACTGCTCCTGGTTAAAAGGACAGCATTGGAGTGCCTTTGCAGCAGTGTGTCCCGAAATCGGTATCAGTTTCTTCAACAGGAGAATATGTCCAACTTGCTGATGGTTAATCCGACCTGGTATTTCGTATCACATATTGTAGCTCGTTGTACTGTTTCTGTGGCTATTGATACTGTCCACCAGATGCTGTAGCATCTATGCATAGATTATGGACTGCTGTCCAGAATGCTTTTGCATAGATTCTGGAGAGCGTTATGCATAGATTTGCGACAGCAATGGCATGGCCTGGCAGAATCATGGCAGAAACACGGCATGATATGGCAAACACGGCACGAATTGATTTATTTAAATTATATAATATAAAAGCCTATGCATAGATTATGGACAGACTATCAACCTATATAATACTACATAGATAATAGGCCTGCAATACCATATATATATACTACCTGATAACCACTATATATAGTATGCTTATGCAGATGTCACATGATCACATACCATAAGTACGTATAGGACAATAATAGGCCTGCAATGCTATATATATATATATACTACCTGATAGCCACTATATATGGTATGCTTATGAATAGGTCACATGATCTTATACCATAAGTAGAAAAGGCTCAAATATATGCATCTGAGAGCTGGTAACCAATATTATATGAATACATATGTGTATGTGTTTACATGAGTTAGGTGAATCACATGATCTTATACTATAAGTAGAACAGGTTCATATATACATTTGAGAGCTGGTGACTGATATAAATATAGTGTATAGTATTAGATAAATCACATGATCTGATTACATCAAGCTATTTTTAGCTAGAGTAAAGAAAACATAGAAAATTCAAATGCAGGCAAAGGCATACCATGACCAGATTAGGCAAGTTATGACCGTGGGAACTTTTGACTTCTTTATATGGACAGATGCAGAATTTCAATGTGATTCTGATGGTGGTATTCATTTTGCCATACATGCTCTTGTTCTTGCACAATTTGCATTTTATTTTTGAAAAGCCGGTGATGAAAATAAAAATGGACACATATAACCTCTTAAATAGGCATGTATGCACCCTTATAGATATGCATTCACTTTCTATAGGCTGATATTCAATAGCTATAGGCCAGTATACTCCTGTATTCAATAGCTATGGGCCAGTATACTCCAGCTAAACACCAGTATTCAACCCTGTATACTTTGTATAGACCAGCCCTAAACACCTATACACCAACCCTATATATGTGTATTGAACGCATATAGATAATGAATCTCAGTCAATACAGTATCAGTCTATAGGATTTGGATATATATCAGTTTCAGCCTCAGTCAACCCTGGATGGGTTTCCTTCCGACTTTATGGACCTCTGGCAGACCATCCAAGCCTTTGATGGCTCTGATATTCAAGATTTGAGCTCCACCATATTGGTACATTCACTGAGAATATTTATCAGCAGATCCATTAAGAAATGAAAAAGTGTGAAAATGGGTGCCCAGGTCAGGTTAATCACTTAGGTATCAGATCTACCAGGCAGGTTGATCACACTTTTTCATTTCTTGATATATCCACTCATACATATTCTCAGTAAATCTACCAATATATTGGATCCTAATTCTGAAATAGTGAAGCCATGAAAGGCTTGGATGGTCCACCAGAGGTCTATAAAGTCGGAACAGAACACCCATTCAGATATGCAGAAGTGAATGCTATTGACCTGGGCACCCATTTTCACACTTTTTCATTTCTGCTGATAAATATTCTCAGTGAATGTACCAATATGGTGGAACTCAAATCTTGAATATCAGAGCCATCAAAGGCTTGGATGGTCTGCCAGAGGTCCATAAAGTCGGAAGGAAACCCATCCAGACTGATAGCTAGGTTGACTGAGGCTGAAACTGATATATATCCAAATCCTATAGACTGATACTGTATTGACTGAGATTCATTATCTATATGCGTTCAATACACATATATAGGGTTGGTGTATAGGTGTTCAGGGCTGGTCTATACAAGTATATACAGGGTTGAATACTGGTGTTTAGCTATTGAATACAGGAGTATACTGGCCCATAGCTATTGAATATAAGCCTATAGAAAGTGAATGCATATCTATAAGGGTGCATACATGCCTATTTAAGAAGTTATATGTGTCCATTTTTATTTTCATCGCCGGCTTTTCGAACATAAAATGCAAATTGTGCAAGAACAAGAGCATGTATGGCAAAATGAATACCACTATCAGAATCACATTGAAATTCTGCATCTGTCCATATAAAGAAGTCAAAAGTTCCCATGGTCATAACTTGCCTAATCTGGTCATGGTATGCCCTATCTTTGCCTGCATTTGATATTTTCTATGTTTTCTTTACTCTAGCTAAAAATAGCTTGATGTAATCAGATCATGTGATTTATCTAATACTATACACTATATTTATATCAGTCACCAGCTCTCAAATGTATATATATGAACCTGTTCTACTTATAGTATAAGATCATGTGATTCACCTAACTCATGTAAACATATTGGTTACCAGCTCTCAGATGCATATATTTGAGCCTGTTCTACTTATGGTATAAGATCATGTGATTCACCTAACTCATATAAACACATACATACATATTCATATTGGTTACCAGCTCTCAGATGCATATATTTGAGCCTTTTCTACTTATGGTATAAGATCATGTGACCTATTCATAAGCATACCATATATAGTGGCTATCAGGTAGTATATATATATATAGCATTGCAGGCCTATTATTGTCCTATATGTAGTATTATATAGGCTGGTAGTACCTTTTCTACTTATGGTATGTGATCATGTGACATCTGTATAAGCATACTATATATAGTGGCTATCAGGTAGTATATATATATATGGTATTGCAGGCCTATTATCATCCTATATGTAGTATTATATAGGTTGATAGTCTGTCCATAATCTATGCATAGGCTTTTATATTATATAATTTAAATAAATCAATTCGTGCCGTGTTTGCCATATCATGCCGTGTTTCTGCCATGATTCTGCCAGGCCATGCCATTGCTGTCACAAATCTATGCATAACGCTCTCCAGAATCTATGCAAAAGCATTCTGGACAGCAGTCCATAATCTATGCATAGATGCTACAGCATCTGGTGATTGGAAGGAGGAGAACAGCCAATTTGAGATATCAACGGAAGGGTAGTCGTCGTAATTACCTATTTTCATGCCTTCAAGGACTTCATCCCCGACTTCGCGCTTGAAAGTGTCTTCGATGGCTTCGAGTTTGGCAACAGCACGATTGAAGAGCTCGTCACCAAAACCAGTGAGTGTTACATATTGCGTTTGGTGTTTTGCAGACTTGACGTTACACCTGAGCCTACTGATGTATCAGTCTCCAGCCCAGAATGAAAATAGGTATGTATGTACCCGTCGGAACTGAAAGGTGGAAGTTGTTTCCTGACGATAAAGCCTGTAAGAGTAAACATGGCTTCCTCCAACAATGGTTTCGCTGCAATGGTTGGAACTCCGGGCGAGACGAGTGGGGCATTGCGTAGCAAACGCCATTTGAGTGGAGATTCGGTCCTCTCGAAATGAAATTGGGACAAAATCGCGTCCCACTGCTTGAAGTCGGTATCGTCGTCTTAGAGTAATCAGTACTTACATTTGTTATGTGTTCGAGTTGCTGTTTGGCTTTGTCCTTCTCACCTACAACCAAAGCAAGGGTTTTTCCTGTGAACGAGATTAGTAAGTGTACCACAACGACGAAAAGGCTTACGAGCAGCCTCTTGGTCAAAGAATTGAAAGTCCAACATAACAGTGTGCTATAGTTTGATACAGCAGTGTTACTGTTTGTTCATTTGGTGTCGCTTGATATCGTCTTTATGCTCCTCACTTCCAGTACGGTTGCCTTTTTTGGCGTTATTAGTCACAGTTGCCCTATCTCTTGCTTTGCCGCTCAACTTCAATTGTAAGAGACGATGTACACGTCCGCCTGAAGAAGGAACATTCAATTGTGGTTTCGATATTGAGACTTCGATAAGATGGCGTTTACAGTCAACTTATTTCGTAGACCTTTAATTTGAGTGTGGCGCTTACATCTCCACAGATGTTACATAGATAGTACGGGTTACTGCCGTGTTATTTTCTCCCCCCGCTCCCCTCTTATTACATTATACACAATGTCTTGCTGCGATCCATGTTCGCGTTGATGGAGCTCCACTCGTGCTGCAATATACCTTTATTAATATTTAGCTGCTCCGATCACACATCCAATTAGATATCGACATTGAGAATTCCGCTTGACTGTGGTCTTGGATCGTTCTAGACGGTTCAGGTTTTCTGCCTGTGATTCGCAACGCCTGTCAACGGTCGTTTACCAGCTGCCAGACAGGGTTCTCAAAATGGAGGTTCGATATGACCCAAAATATGTTTTGGGTCTTATGATAATGCGTAGGCTACATTTTTTGTTTCTCTATATGCTCGACTGCAAATTTACCATCAGTATAAGGCACTGTATCCGTTTTTGCCTGACCTGTGATCCACTGTCATTTATCGGTGATCAAACGTCAAATTTCAATTGGCTGCCAAGGATCGTCACCGCCGTATCGGCGATCAAACATCAAACTTCAATCGCCTGCCACGGATCGTCACCACCATACATATACTTCAGTGAGGTCGTTCAATCTCTCCTTGCACCTCTAGATGTCTACCAAACAAAAGTATCCTCCTGTTCTGTCTCGCTCGTTCTTTTTATTAATGCGTACTATAGAAAACGTGCCGGTGCGAGTGTCCCTCATGGTTCTCCATCATCACCCACCAAAAGACCAAGGCTGGCCAAACGGAAGTAGGTGTTTCTGTCATTTTGGCTTTGTTATGGCTCACAGCGATAAACAAGGTCTTCGGTCAAAATCGAGCTCATCACACCTCCCAAACAACCCAGTGCATCGCCAACAAAAGGGAAAAGCAGCAAACTGTACGTCGTGAACACTTTCCACTCTGTTTCTGGCGCTGACGTTCCATTAGTGCAACTCCTCAAGATACGCCTTCCCGGTACGGTGTCGCTGTTTCAGACTAATGGTATTAAAGCGCTCATTCTGTTGCCAATTAAAGGGCTCCATCAACGTGAGTATATTTTTCAATGACTTGTATACTTAACCGCCTTTATGCAGACGTGTTCGACGACAAACCGATAAGGCATTACATGCTTTGGCCGTGCTTCAGACGAAGGTGGCTCTTGCTGCGGACGCAGATGTTAATACCACGCCAACAAAAGTCACAAAAAGGCCCAAAAACAACAGGATTGTTCATAGTCCAAGGTTTGCATTGTCGTTATTCGATGGGTACTCATTTAATGGCTCGCTCTAGTCCTGAACTGGGAGAATCACCCAAAAAGTACGTCTCTTTTTTGTCTACCTCGACTGTTGATCTTTTCTTTTCCTTATTTTTTTCCATCTAGATCTTCTGGCTCTGAAGGATCAAGCCTTGGTGGATTCGTTGTACCAGACGACCACATTTCCGAAACATCCGATGTCGGTTCCGCAGGTAAGAACGTGATAATACGATTTACTTATCTGATGATTATGTCGCCACAGAATCTGAAGAGATAGTCGAAGTCAAGAAACAAACCACTTGAAAAAAAATTGACGCAGAAGGTCCTGAAAATGTTATGACCGAACCCTCCAATGTGGCTCATGTCTCTGACGGTTTTTTTTTTTTTTTTGTTCTTTGCTATGCTTAATAGAGCGTTGTAGACAAAGAGAATTCACCTTCAAGCCACGGTGATGATGCCGAACTCGATGGTGATGGTGCTGGAGTCAAAAATGACGACGAAGACAAGGACAAGGACAATGACGAAGAAAACGACAAGGACAACGACAAGGACAAGACCCTGCATAACGAAACTTCTGTCATGCACTCAGGTTTTCAAGATCCTTTGGAGTGTCAAATGAGACTCTATGCTGGTCTTCCTTTCTTGAAGTCTGTTCCTTTTCATCTTGCTTATGATTTTAATGTCTTGCATAGACAAGAGGTCGTCATCAATCCCTTTAAATGGTACACAAACAGAATAGGCGTTGATTTCGCCGTGTTTTCTTCCGCCTCTAACAAGTTCTCGTCTGTTTATAAATACTATACAGCATCTGTTCAAAAGTACGTTCTCTTTCGCTCCTGCAATCTCTTTCTGAAACACTGTAAGATCCATCATATATGGTCTTTCTTTTCTGTGCTACGGACCATACGTGAACCTATCATGTGTCGATCCATCTACTCTGACCGTCGTGGACAATCGCATCTCCAATAAGGCTTCCAGGAAGACAGTGGTGTGCGTCATGGTAGGATTCATGTCCAATTGGGATTTGGATACCGCGATGGAGCATCCGAACTCTCGCACTCCAGAACAACCTTACTTGATACACCAGGTCACCATCCAGCTGATTCAGTAGGATTAATGCATAGATTACGATAACTTGTCGTAGCCTTATGCATAGATTTTCGATAAGTCATCAGAGGGCTTTTGCATAGATTTGCGATAACTTTAGCAGGGCTATCATACCAGCCAAAATGCCAGCCTGGCAGGCCTCTGGCATCATGGCAGGGCATGGCAAAAACACGGCAGGCATGGCAAATCTATTTTTAATATAATGCATTAATATTAATGCATTAAAAGAGACTAATAATACATTTAAGATTGAGTGGGTGTTTTTGGCAGATAATAGTAAAGATACTAATAATAGAAACTATTAAAGATGGACCTGGGACATGCCCAGATTAGGCAAGCCACAACCGTGGGAACTTTTGACTTCCTTATATGAAAAGATGCAGAATTTCAATGTGGTGGCAATGGTGACATCCATTTGAAGCCATTAAGAAGACATGGCTAGATTAGGCAAGCCATAACTGTGGGAACTTTTGACTTCCTTATATGAACAGGTGTAGAATTTTGATGTGGTTGCAATGGTGAGATCCATTTGGAGCCATCAAGGGAACATGCCTAAATTAGGTAAGTTGTGACTGTGGGAACTTTTGACTTCTTTATATGGACAGATGCAGAATTTCAATGTGGTTCTAATGGTGGTATTCATTTTGCTATACATGCTCTTGTTCTTGCACAATTTGCATTTTATTTTCGAAAAGCCGGCGGTGAAAATATAAATAGACACATACAACTCCTTAAGAGGCATGTATATACCCTTATATGTATGTATTCACTTGTCATAGGCTTATATTCAACTGCTATAGACCAGTATACCCTTATACTCAACCTATCTTTCACTTTGCATACTTGGCCCCAATAGCCTTTGCGTATATTGAATGTGTATATTGAATGCTAGTCAATAGATAGTGAATGTCAGTCAATCCCAGTCAATAGGTATTCAATACAGTATGTTTTGGATATATCTCAGTTTCAGGCCTAGGTCAACCT
>QLOY01003681.1:0-11318 GCA_003313965.1 Megacollybia marginata
GTTCTCAGTCTATTCAGGACGCTTCTCTGGATACTGCAGTCGAGTCTTTAACACCTCAAGAAGTGCAAGTCTTCCCTGCTGAAGACGTCTCTGCAAGGCTGTCAATGCAAGACCAAACAACCAGTATAGAATATCTGCAAGGTCAGATCCGTCGAGGGTGGTTCCGGCTCCAAGGTTACGTGCAGAAGGTCTTTAATCGACGGTCGCAAGGCTAGGCTGTCTTATAATGGTCGCTGCTACGATCCGAATTCTTCGTCTCGTTCACTCGCTATTCCCTGCCGATCCTTACTTTCTCTCGTTCTTTCACTTGTCCTTCGTTTTCTCTGGGCTACCTTATATTCGACTTAATATGGGTTATGGACTACTATTCTTCGTCCCGTTCACTCGCTATTCCCTGCCGATCCTTACTTTCTCTCGTTCTTTCACTTGTCCTTCGTTTTCTCTGGGCTACCTTATATTCGACTTAATATGGGTCATGGACTACTTTACTCTTGGGGCAAGTTTCAAGCAAACATGTAACACTGACTAACAAAGAAGCGCAGCTCTAATATTTCTATCAGATGTCAAAAGTACAGAGATACAATTGCTCGCTCTATTGGAGCTGAGTTTGGGTAGTTTGGTAGAGGGCAGAGTGGAAACTGAAGGAGAAGAAAATCATAGATATACTTTGTTTAGAGTCGTTAGATTCAAAGAATCCGACTCGGTTCATTGGCGTCATGCACACATCAGATTTTTATAGCTGCAGGCGTTCTCTTGCTACAAATGGCCGTCCAGCTGCGGCCCAAATGAAATTGTCTCGGGAGCCTTCGAGCTGTTGAAGCATATGGTTCTCACAACATATGAGCGTCAACCATAAGAAATTCCGTCCCAAGCTTGATATACCACACGTAATACTACAAGCACAACTCCTCCGACTCTTTATAAAAGCCATCACGCAATGCATCATCGTGAAGAACGTCGTCAATCCCTTGTTTCCCTCTCGAGTGTCGGCCGATCAACTACTGGCGTCAGTAGCAACTGTCCACCAACCTTGAAACAGGGGAATAAGATCAGAAAGAGGACTAGAAAATGCCTCATCAAATTCGCCGTTCGAGGCAGATAGCATGAAATCCGCTTTGCAATGCAATGACGATGTCATCAGACGACAGGCTACTGACCCATTCATCATCGGCTTCTGTCCTCTTTTCTGATCGGTGAAGCGCGGCACAAGCAAGATCCGATCCAGGTAAACGACTCGGAAGTCGGCGTAACATAAATTGCATCCTGCCCTAAACATGGACGTTAGCGAAAGCACAGCTGAACGCACAGAGGCACGCTGTCCGCCTTCCCGGTCTTCTTTCCATCTTACAGTCATGTCGCCATCAATGATGATACCGAAACATTGGCGAGCATGCGGATGGTTTCTGAGAAATTTGAAGCTGTTAATACTATCCACCGATTGTATTCAACGTACATTAGACGTTGCGCAGAATTATCGTTTTGGACGCGTTCTGTACTTCTTTGCGGCATATGTATGTATGCTACAGCAGGATCTCTATGCAGGTAGCCATCATTCAGATGACCTGCGTTCCATAAGTCTCGACATAGAAATACGGAAAGACCACATTTACCAATTATGCCGTCAGCAATTACATAGACAAGAATTTCTGCTTGATAAGTAAATCCTTCCGTCCGCATAAGAATTGGGGGACAACGCCCTTCTGGTAGGTGAGCCGAATGGAGTAGCCAAGTCATTCCAGCATTTATGCTATCGCCAAGTTCCTGTCGCCCTCCTTTCTTTGCATCTGCTCGAGGATGGGCCCCAGATTGGGGCTTGGTCGTGTCCAAAAAGTTGAGTTTCAAATTCCTAGCAGAAACTTTTTCCATCAAGATGTCCGACTCGGAAGATGAACGCAATAGACATGGGTTGCCCGTCCCAAGATGCAGATACGTTGACAGAAAATGATACCGACTTGCCACACACACGAAACTGGGGGGTTATGGAAGTATCAATAATTTCTTGGGTATGACAGGAAGCGAAAGAATCACGATTTGAAGAGCTCTTTCCCGATGCCAGGGCGAGACCAATGAGGCCGCGCACGAAAACGGTAAAATCGTCGGAGGATCGATAGTTAAGGCAGCGGTTTTGGAAGGTTCCTTCCCTCGTATACTATGTCATACGAAATTGCTGCAATGCGTGGTTGAAACCGATAACGACGCTAAACCACCGAAGACACTGCTCAAGCATCGCACGCCCATACGTCGACCCCTGCTTCTGCAAGTCTGCCC
The DNA here is from genome assembly GCA_003313965.1 of Megacollybia marginata. Lineage (NCBI taxonomy): Eukaryota > Fungi > Basidiomycota > Agaricomycetes > Agaricales > Porotheleaceae > Megacollybia > Megacollybia marginata. Next base: position 2,269 of record QLOY01003681.1, read on the forward strand.
ATCTGTTCTTCACCTCTACAGCGATCTCGACATCAAACCATTCCTTTATGATTGCTTCGATGAGACTCGGGCTGCAATTTGCTACAGCCATCGACCAGGTCCTTAACAGGCCATTCATAGACAGAAAATTTAAGTTTCTCGTGATAGGTGCCTTTTCTCATGTTGGTGGGAATGAGGGCAAGGATCTTGTTGCGAAGGTCCCGCACTGGAACGTTTTCGCGTTCAACTGAGCTAAAAGCCCGCGGTTTCGCTATCTCTCTTGCAACGAGCTCGTAAATAGGACTATAAAGCTGTTCCGGGCAAGTGTAGACGTTTTCATTTGATTTTGCCATCAACGAGTTCATGTCCATGGCATGAGCTGCTCTTAGCTGCGAAGACCAACACCTTTGACTTTGGAGGAGGTCTTGGAGAGGGGGATGGGCTGCAGGCACGATACTGCTTCCACAGGAGCAGTCACAGATTGTTGCTGGCTCATGATGGTGTTTTCGAAAGTGGCACGATCATGTGATGGTTCCAAGGCATCGTGACAGGTGACACGGATCCTGAGTCGGCTGAAAATCATATCGCCTTTGCAGTAGAACGCGTGGGTAGGTCCAAAGGTCATCAGATATTGCTCACTGGATACATGACTGTACAAGAAATGATTGAGTGTTCTTCGCTCATTCGTCTATTACTATTTCTTCGTTTAAAGGCGTCCTGTGCGATGTGAACGAAAGAAATCAATAATAGCTAGAACAACATACCGACGTTGCCAAGATCCTCACATGCCTCTTTAACACGAACCGACATCGTCTTCTCACCTTCACGAACCCATACACGCGGATCATAATACTTGAAAAAGGAGTATCAGTGAATAACGAAACGTAAACAGAAAGATTCAGACCTTCTTGTTAGGCTTGTCCGCACCATCCGGATTACCAACTTGTTCCAAGAGGTAGTCCTTCTTTTTCAGGACATAATCCTAGCAGACATGAGTCACGAGAGCGGAAGGGAAGAAACTGCATACCCGGATACCACCCAGATAGGCAAACTGCGTGTCGGTGTCGACATTCATTTTGACTACACCATTATTCACGGCAGTCTTGATCTCTTCTTTTGTCGAGCCTGATCCACCGTGGAAGACAAGGTACCTGACGAATGTCAGCCAAGGCGGTCGTGGAAAGGGTTGCAAACTGACAAGGGTTTAGCCGGACTACCTCCCAGCTTCTTGCTTGCAAACTCCTGATGTTTCCCAAGCAATCCAGGTTCAAGTTTCACATTACCAGGTTTATATACACCATGAACGTTCCCAAAACCCGCGGCAATGCTAAAGTTCTTCCCGATTTTGATCAAAGCCTCATGAACATCCCAGATGTCCTCAGGCTGGGTGTAAAGACTGGAATTTTCAACGCCGGTGTTGTCGACGCCGTCCTCTTCACCACCGGTGATACCGATTTCCATTTCGAGCCAGAGACCGAGTGGGGCCATACGTTTAAAGTAGGATACGCAAGTTGCGATGTTTTCTTCTTTGGGGTCTTCGGAGAGATCGAGCATGTGCGAGGAGAAGAGGGGTTCTTGGTGTTCTTTGTAGTACGCTTCGTCTGCTGCGAGCATGCCATCGAACCAGGGAAGAAGTTTGCGTGCGCAGTGGTCACTGTGCAGTACAACCGGACTGTGATATGATAAGAGATGATCATGGATAACAAAAAGCGGCTTACACGCCATATTCTTTGGCGACAGTACGGACATGATGAGCAGCAGCCACGGCACCTATGACCGAAGCTTGTTGTTTGTCGTTAGCAAGACCCTTGCCAGCAAAATATGCTGCTCCGCCTTGAGAAACTTGGATGATGATTGGTGCTTTGACATCCCTGTTCAATTTTTAGATGACGTCGATTTTTGTGCGGCCAGTTTTTTCACCTTGCTGCCTCGAGTACAGCATTTACGGTCGATGAAGAGGTGCAGTTCTGTGCAATCTGAGCAACTCGGGTGATGTTATTGGTTTTTCAACTCACGATAGCCTGGAAAAGATGAACGAGAATCTTACAAATTTCAGTGTACTCACTGGGATCGCGAACTGGACCACCTGAGTCAACATTTTCAGATGTTCTAAGCACATACCTGCTGTTCTTTGGCGTAATCGAAGAGCTTGCGGACGTTGTCACCGGTCAAGACGCCAGCCTTTGCGATTCAGACAAGATCTTGCTAAACTTAAGACCTACAGGAACGATATCGAGGACACCCATGGTCGTAGTTAAAGTACAAGTTGTGCGTGGTAAGTAGGAGAAGAGAGCTTAAATAATTAAAATATTTCGTGTAATTATATCACGTGCATCGCGACGGCGGTCCGTGCACTCCGCCTTCATGACGAGCAAACCGAAACCAGCGCGGGCCATTCCGACTCAGCACACTGGCATATACAAGGCAGATTCAGTCAAAGTAGTCGAAATTTTCTGTATGATGTCCTCTGATGGGTCCTGCCTAGGATGTCGCGGAATCTATGAACGTCCACCTGTCTGACCCGGTTGCTTCAGCCTTGGCCAGCGATGTCGAATACAGAATTCACCAAATTGTGGAAGAAGCTGCCCGGTTTATGCGTCACGGTCGTCGCACAACCATGACGACGAATGATATCGACCAGGCGCTTCGTGTCTTGAATATTGAACCCCTTTATGGCCATACACCATATAATCCTCCGCTCTTCAGGCGAGCCCCACCGTTTCCTGGATCCACGGCTGGCTCTTCAAGTGGTCCAGTGCATTTCGTAGAAGACGAGGAAATAGACTTTGACCGCGTCTTGCGGGAAGAAAAGATTGCGCTGCCCAAAAGTGTTAATTGGACAGCACACTGGCTTGCCGTGGAGGGCGTCCAGCCACTTATACCAGAGAACCCGCCAGCTATTCCACGTGAGACTGATCTCGAGGTCCTGCCAAAAACATTGCCGCAGACACAAGTCAACGGTACCAATCCGAATGTCAAAAAGGTCCAGGCACAGGCTCAGCAACAGCTGGTCAAGCAGGTTCTATCAAAAGAGCTACAGCTGTACTATGGTCGGCTTACAACATCCCTTCTACCCCCTTCTGCAGCAGAATCCTCAAAACGGACGGCTGCACTTGCAAGTCTTCGAACAGACGCTGGTCTCCAATCCCTCCTTCCCTACCTCATCCGCTGGGTCGGAGAGGGTATTGTGGGTGCTCTTCGAGACGGCGTGCAAGATACAGAAGAGCACGGCAAAGTACTTGAAGTGCTACTCGACGTCATATCGGCCATTCTCGAAAACAAAACCTTGTTTGTCGAACCATATCTGCACCAGCTGTTGCCTTCACTTCTTTCGACGTTGCTACATTCATCTTTGCCGCAGAGCCATGCGAAAATACTTCGGACGAAGGCATCGCAGACACTGTCGAGGTTGTTGACGCAGCATTCTACGACATACCCATCGTTGTCTCCGAGAATTATGAAAACGCTCCTTCTTGCTCTTATATCACCCAGCAAGAGTCCGGGTACAAGGCACGGTGCTATTCAAGGGCTGGTCGGTGTCGGCCAGGAGGCTGTTCGTAAAGGTCTTGTAGAAAGTGGCGGCGCAAAAGTGATTGGGAGCGAATGTGAAGCACATCCGGAGCTAGCTGACTCTGTTATGGTCTGTTCTTTACTCGTCTCTGACTGATGGCTGATGATTCGTAGGATGCACTGCAGAGTCTGCGCCCAACGTCAGACATGACTGAAAACCTGGATCCAAATCAACCTGAAGACCAGGAGTTGATCACACAGTTACATAGCACATTAGGCGACTATTTCGCCCAGCGGTTGATGGGAGACAAGGCCTGGTCGAAGGGTATACTTGTTGGCGAAAAGGTAGAATGAGTGTGTATATATTGTCGTCTTACTGCTGTGTGCGATGCTATCATGTAAATTTGTATATCCAAAAACAATCGTCCTAAATCAAATCACCGTACGCTTCTTACCAGAACTGGGAGGCGGAGGCAGAATAGGGACTGCACTGCCAGAAGCAGCAGTGCTAGTAGCCGTAGTAGAGCCGAAGAGATTAGAGTTTGGGTTATCAGATTGTGGTTTCTTACGGCCTGGGATAGCGATGCTAAACGTCTGGCCTTCTTTCAGGCTGTAATCTTTCTTGGGACCCGCAGGAATGTGTGGAGATGGCTTTTCTTCGGATGAATTGGACGCGTCAGGGTTAAGACTTGCTCTCCAGCGCCTGGGGCAGATAGAGGTCACTGAGCAGCGTTAGTTCACTCGAAACGTACTTTGTATAGTCCTGAAGCGCGACGTCTGTTACTGTCGGTCTATGGAAGCAAGTAAAGGAGAATGCACGTACTGAAATCAAAACTATCTGTTCGCTCTGCAAAGCCGAGGCCAATGTATGCCTTCCTCCCGCCGTCTTCGACTCTGATGACAAAGTATCGAGAGGAATCAAGCACGTTGTCAACACAAGGCTTGCTGGCATCATAATTCGCTTTTGCAAACACTGAGGATGTTAGTCGGCGCCAAGAAAGACAGGAAGCCGCACATTCTCCTGGTTTCTTGTAGTGTTAGGTTTGGAAGAGCAAGTCATACGCACCATTATGAGAATCCTCGAAGAGAAGAGAAACACCGGAAGATTTCTCGGTGATCCTCAGACGGCCTTTCCAGATTGGAGCAGCAAGGTCACCCCAGTCCTGAGCGCGGTGGCCTTCATTAGCTTTGAGCGATGGGATCTTGAACACTGCCTTTGTCAATTAACAGTTGGATCCCATTTTATAATTTACCAGAGACTTCGCGGCAGATGTACAGTATCGATTCGATTTCTTCGTTGATGTCCATAAGTTACGATCGACAGGTCACGTTTTGCTACTTGCACTCATGTCGAATTCGAGATTGACACCGCCCGCAACAACCGCGGCTGAAATTCAGGACGAGGCTCGGACAAGTGCCAGTGCAGCTGATTCTGTGATTGTGGCCAGCACATCTGTGCCACCAACACAGGATCCATATCAAGTCGCCTTTCAAGATTTATCACAATTGGCCATTGAAAACAAATGGACTGATCTGATTGCCGTCGCTGAACAGAGCGAATTGAATGTGAATCTCTGTGATAAAGACGCGGCGTTTCTGACTGGCATCAGGGAGAAAGGCAGCGTACGATGTTGTTTGTAACCGTCCCACTCGTTCTCGCGTGTCTCATCGAAGACGAACTGTGGGTGGATATCTATTCCAGCGTATTCAGAAGATTCTAAGGTAGACATGCAGTCCTCGTGCGCACTTTGCTTTGCAGCGATTACCTTCCACCTTGCAATCTACGCCATTGGCCACCGAACTTGCAAGTCTTTTATTAGCCACAGCTAAACGTCAGCATGCCCGCGTATACTCAGGCGCACAGACTCTACTCAATCAAGCATCTGAGCCCAGTCCTCAAGACGCGCCACTTTATGCCACCGTTGCGGCAATGGTCACTACGTTCATCGGTGGGTCTAACAGCGTGTGTTTGTGGCATCCGATCAACTCTGCAGATGCGTTCCGCAAACGAACCTTTGATGTCGTCTCCAAAGCTTACACGTCGCTTCCATTGTCGCTTGCAGAGATATATCTCGGACTCCCTGCTGATCGACTTGTTGAAGGTGCATTATGACACCTGCTATGTGTCAGTCTGACCTTTGTTAGCTATCAAACACTATGAATGGTCATACGATGGCACTACGCAGACGATCACTCCCAAGGCTACTGCCACTTCAATAACAATGAGCAAAGGAGGTGAGTTGGTCCACTTGTTCGATTCAACTTCTCATCTAAACAGGAGCATCGACACTGGCCAAGTTTGACTTTATTGCCAACAGTGTTGCTAGACTCGAAATGTAGAAAACTACTCAAAGATCTTGTACCTAAATCGTTTGTCAAATGTTACACCAATGACTTTGTTTGCGAGCGAGAGGTCTGTGGCCGTTAGACGCGTCGACAACGTGAAGAGAGCCCACCGAACTCTTGACCCAGCTTGATGCAATGCAGCATTCGTATTGTCGTGTTGTCCATCACATTCCCAATGACTTCGACATATGTGGTTTCCGAGATCGACTCGGCCTGCTCGAAGAGTAAGACTGCAATTTTGACCGAGAGGCCACTTACGCCTTTCCCAATCAGCTGCACAGATATCTGGCCCCCGTCACTGGCTTCAACCACAGCGTTGTTCCCGTCCAACTAGACGCGTCCTTAGTTCCTCTCAAACACGACAAAACACGCCTCACCGATATCACTTTACATGGCAATCTGACTGTTTTTCCAGTAAATTCAGAAAAAAGCGCGGAATTAATCCGAGGAGAGTAATATTCGTTAGGCATCGTTGCTGTCGCGAAAGGCGATTTGAGTCACGTGCACTCAATTTTTGAATGGATGCGGTCAGCCGCATATCGATTGCTATTATTACTTCGACCCAGACATCGTCCGTTTTCCATCATGGCTGACTCTCTGGCAGACAAGATCACAAAACAGGCAGCACTTGTCAATGAACTGAGAACACAGCAGCCCAATAATACAGCTCAGCTCGACGAGGCTAGGAAGGTCCTTGGCGAACTCAAAAAAGCCCTGAATTCCAGCTCCAAGGAAAAAGAAAAGGGCTCAGATGCAAAGAAGGGTGAAAAAATGTTGCTCAAGACTGCAAAGGTCAGTGTCGTGGCGCTCGATGCTCGGCTTAATAGCGTAGGGAACCCGCGATTTCGGACCCTCCGAGATGTTCTGTCGTCTCCACATAGAATCTATCATAAAAGAGGTCTTCACAACCTATGGCGGTTGCTGTCTCGACACTCCAGTCTTCGAACGTAAAGACGTGTTGACAGGAAAATACGGAGAAGATTCTAAACTCATCTTCGATCTCAAGGACCAGGGAGGCGAGGAACTCGCTTTACGATACGACCATACTGTTCCTCTGGCCCGGTATCTAGCCATGGCAGGCGGGACAAACACGCAGTTCAAGCTTTGGCAAGTGGGCAAGGTCTACAGGCGAGACCAACCTGTTATGAGCAAGGGTCGGATGAGAGAGTTTGTTCAGGCTGTGCGTTTCTGCATACCCACCCAAATGATTCTCATTCCGTAGGATTTTGATATTTCGGGGTCTTGGGATCCTATGATTCCAGACTCGGAAGTGATCAGTCTCATATGCACAATTCTGTCCCGACTCGATGTTGGAGAGTTTACTGTCAAGGTGCGTACGCGCGTGGTTCTCTGCAGCAAAGCTTATCACTCGCAGATCAATCATCGCAAGATACTCGATGGTATCTTTGAAGTCTGTGGTGTTCCAGCCGATAAAATTCGTGCAATATCATCAGCAGTGGACAAACTCGACAAAGTAAACAGACTGTCGTCTCATGGATCATACTCAAATCTTGTTAGATGCCTTGGCTAGAAGTCAAAAAAGAAATGACAGACGAAAAAGGGCTGGATCCCACAGTCGCAGACAAGATTGGGGAGTATGTCAAACTCAAGGGAGGCCCGTCTCTTCTCGATACCCTCAAGGCCAACTCAACCTTGATGGCAAACAAGAGGGCTGCAGAAGGCATTGCCGATATGGAGTTGCTCTTCAAGTATCTGCAAGCCTACAATGTCGTCGAAAGAGTGAGCTGATTAGCAAATCAGAACAAGAACTAAAGCTCTTTAGATGTCATTCGACCTGTCCCTCGCACGAGGATTAGATTACTACACGGGGATCATCTACGAAGCCATCGTCGAGGGAAGTGCACCTCCTGGCTTCACCCCGAACCCCGATCCCGCTGATCCTCAAGCATCTGCTCCGCCACCACCACCGCCGAAAAAGAAGGAAAAGAAAGAAGGCGACGATGAGGAAGAGGTGGACGAATCTCAAGTCGGTGTGGGATCCATAGCAGCAGGCGGTCGCTACGATGACCTCGTAGGGATGTTTGCCTCATCATCCTCAAAAGACAAAAAAGCCGCCGATCTTCCTTGTATCGGTGTCTCGTTTGGCGTCGAACGGATATATTCTTTGATATATCCTAAATGGCTGGAACGTGGCATGCGGAGTAGTGGTAAAGAGACGATGGTGTATATCATGGCTGCTGGCGATGGTTTGCTGGAGGAGCGAATCAAGCTGACTTCCTATCTTCGAGCGAACGGTGTCAAAGCTGATTTCCTGCCCAAGCTCAAACCCAAGCTTCGCCCGCAATTTGCGGCCGGAGAAAGAGATGAAGTGCCTTTTGGGGTCATTCTTGGGGAGACGGAGATCAAGCAAGGCTTGGTTACGGTTAAAGAGCAGACTTGGGAGATGAGGGAAGGCAAAAGGGTGAAGATTAATAACGATGATACAGGTGTCCAGGTGAGGCGAGATGAGTTGATCGAATGGTTGAAGGGGAGAGATGGGTACAGAGAGTGGGCTGGTTAGCTTATCCGGAAGGAAGTCCGCTTCCGAGTCGGGGCGATCCTTATAATGTATTCCTTCTAACGTGAAACAACTAAGAATTTTGGGCAATGCAGAGTCAGAACAGTGTTGAGTAGTCAGACAAACAAGTATGCCACCGAGTGATTCAGTACCTATCTATAATTCGAAGTATTATAAATCGGCCCGTGCTGCGGTGCAACTATATATTGAGTATCTCTCACAATATCTCTCACACAAAATGGTATCGACGCTGCAGCTTTTGATTGGGAAGGAACCATCCAAAGCTTCCGTCCAGGATTCAGCGCTGGTTATCATCGATGCACAAAATGAGTATGCAGTTGGTGCACTCACAACGAAAAATATATCTTCAACTCGTGCAGCCATCGCCAATCTACTAGAGAAGTATCGGAAAGGCAAGGGACTAGTTATACACATCGTTCACGATGCACCCGCAGGGGCGCCAATCTTCACACCTGGCACAGAACTCGCTGAGGAATTTGAGGAGTTGAAGCCGAAAGAGGGGGAAAAGGTTATTAGGAAGAATTTTCCCAGTTCCTTCGCACAGACAGACTTGGAAGCATACCTCAAAGAGAAAAGCATTAAGAAAATTGTTTTGGTTGGATACATGGTGAGTTGAAGATCTGCGCACAAACAAGTAAAGGAATTTCTGCATAGGCGCATGTCTGTGTTAGCACAA
>QLOY01003684.1:0-10502 GCA_003313965.1 Megacollybia marginata
AGAAGAAATTCTACTGATCAAAACTTCGAGGAAGAGGAATTGAAGGGGAACAGTCTGCCACCTCATAGTCTTGTTCGGCAGCGGCCTGCCTTGGCTCGACCACAATGCTGGAACTCTTTTAACTGAAGTCTCCGAAGAGACTGAGCCATGAGTAGATTAGGCCGTACTTGCAATTAATGCTTTTCGCGTAGTCACGTGCCTATCCGCACCTCACTGCGGAACAATAACAACGCGGCTTGTTTCATGCCTCGTCGCGTCTAATGCTTCGAATATTTCGGAATCGCTACGCACCCACACGAACATATACTTCTGTCTCAGATCTTTACATTCCTCGACAGAACTTTTTGAATACCCAGGAATCAAACCAACAGTTATTGGAGCTGGTTCAAAACCGCCAATACGCCGCAGCTGACCGTCTCCGTCTCCTCCTTGTCGAGCACGATATCCCAATTCATCATCATGTTACCTATGAATCTGTGGCTTTAGCAAAGCTACGCTTCAAGGCTGATGATTTCAAAGGATTCTCTGCTTGGCTTTCACTCACACCCGATAAAGACGACCTTCACACTGACGAGGGGCTATTGTCCTCTTCCTTACCGCGTCCGTATACAACTCTCAGACACGCATTGTTTGAAGCAGGGTCACCCGCAGACCGGGTGCCAGTGATATACCACTTTGGTTTAATCATTGCTTCGAAAGGGTATGAAGATATTGTTTTGAGGGATGTTGTTCCCTTCTTGACGACGTTTGCTTCCCCCGAGAAGGGTGTCAGGTTCTTGTGTGAATTTGAAACTGCGTGTTCCCTGTACAAAGACAAGTCTCCGTTTGTACGGAGGAGGGGTTCGTCGTCGTATGCGAGCAAGTTGAGAGAGAAGAGTTTGAAGATTTGTTGTTATGCGGGGTGGGCTGATGAAGCTGTTAATTTGCTTCGTGAAAGTGTACATTTGAGGATTTCGGCTGGTGTTCGGGAGATGGTGCAGAGGATGCAGAATAAATGAATGGGCGTAAGTACATTTGGAGACCCTTACACTGGATATTCTAATGTTGTTCAGCACCAACACTGCAGCGGTCCCGTGTCTGCACTTTATGACGTCCTCCAACGCAAGCAAGCTTTACATAACGGGCGCGTCGGCCCCTCAGTGGCAATTCCGTCGACGTACACAACCAGCCAAACATGGTATGTTTCTGAGCTCTCTGTTGCTCGTCATGAACGAGACGAGGCTAAGGATGCGGCCGACATGATAGATGCAGCTGCACGCTCAATCAAACCGCCCTCGAACGATGTTGGCATAGTGGAGCATGTCGACTGGCAGAAGAGATGAATGTGTTTGCCACCGAGAGCAGGGGACATGCGCATTCAGACCGTTTTCCCAACGTGGCTGTATCAGCATTTTGTCACTAGAGTCCATACTGGATCTTCCCACTGCAACCGTCATTAATGCATCAACCTTTAGTTCCGACCATTCTGGGCGGCAGCCTAACACATTCCCACCCAATCTGTGGAGCTTACCTCCTACTATGTCTTTGCTACATCATGTCCTAAGCTCTGCGTCGCTTTCTTTTTTCCGAGACTGTCATAGGTGGTTGCGCAAGAGCGAGAAGCTCGAACTACACACGCTTGGCTCTTCCATTGTTTGAGAATGTAAGCAGAGCAGACTGTGATCTCCATCAAGCACTGGTTCAGCTGCCTGAAGGGCATCCCAAGCTTACCTCGACTTAAAACAACTTCGGCTTTAAGCTTATGCTTATCCCTCAAAGTTTGTTAAGGATGAATCTCAGTAGAAGGCACTCAATGCCAGTCATAGACTCCCGATTATATCAGCCCTGGTATGCAGGTCCGGCAGCACTGTCAGCCACCACTGCTTATGAATTACCTCCTATAGATGAAGGTAAAAGGCGGACTGACCCGTCATTCCTTCTTATCGTTAGCCAGTAAGTCGAACCGCAAAAAATGCCCGCAATCCTTATTTCTACTGCTTCTAACACCTCAACGGCACCCTCAACCAGCACTCTAGCTATATGCTCCGTTGCGCTAAGTCTCCTCCTGGCCTTCATCTCCGTTTTGGGTTATCTTTTTGCCTGCTATTCCTCACGACGAGCAGCCCAAGAGCTCGTTGACATTGAGGTAAGTAAATACAATTTTCTTGACACTGTTTAATGCCTCTACTACTAGGCGCAAACAGGCCTCACTTGTCCTGAAGTCGAGCTTCCTACTATGCCGGCACCCGCATACGGTTTTTCTGGTCATTGTCGAGAGCTCCCTACCTCCTCTGTTGAGCCTAGGGTCCTCTCTCCGGGGGTAAACACGAAGATTCCTAAAGACTTGGTTATAGCTTCAAATCTTTGGTCATCTGCTCCTTCTATTGCTCTTGATGAAGGCTCTATCGACGACGACGACGAGTTCGAAGACATCCCTCTGGAGCAGTTTGTGCCTCTTCATGATCACGACACATCTCAGTCCGCTGGCGCTACTCGCTTCCTCCTCCATCCGTCTGCTTTCGCTTCGGTCCCTACTTTCGAAGAGCACGATGATGCCAGTGAACTGGAATATGATCGATTCTTGCTGGAGAAGACCGTCTCCCGTTGCCTTGAATACTGCGAAGCCAAGAAAGCTGTACGAGTCGCCAAGCCCACTACTGAAGCGAATTGCCTACTTCTTGTTCCAGAGCCAACTTCAGTTGTCATCGAAGACTTCCTCTCTTCGTCCACAACAGCATCTTCAGTGGCGGATTCTCAGGCTACTCTTGAAGATGGGGGAAATGAGGATGGGTACGATCAGAAGGAACTTGCATTGGAGAAGTCAGTAGCACTGCTGATGAACTTCCCGAGGTCGAAGCGCTCGATAGCCAAGGACGACACAATCCACGCCCAGACGAAATCGCTCACTACCTCGTTTGTTGCCACTGATGCATCCTTGGGTCAGGCCCCAGTCTTCCAGGCTTCAGTCAAAGAACCGACTGCTTACGGAGACAATATCAGTATTTCAGGCCTCAGCACTGATTCTCGGTTCTCCCTCGGTTCTGTTGCTGCGGATACCTTCGTCTATTCGGATCATCCTCTCCTCGGTCCTTCTGTCTTTGCAGTCGACACGGAAAACGAGGACGATATCTACGAATACGGTAGAGTTGGTCTGGAAAAGTCTGTCGCTGCTATTATCAAGAACCAAGATGCAGAGCAAATGGTCACCGTTGTCGAGCCTGAACAAATTCACGATGGTATTCTTGTTGACTACATCGATCCCGGTGTTACAACGACATCGCCAGTTGACTTTGACTCCATTTCTGAGGATGTTTTTCCATCGACCTCGGTTCCAACGCGATCTTTGGGATCTTACAGCAAGCCAACCCGCTCATCGAGTTTAAAAAGCATCAGCAACTTCACGCCCAGCACGCCCAGCTCAGTGAGTATCGGTCGCAAGTTGAAGGCTTCGACGACTCGTTCCCCATCTGCTCCGGACAAGCTTGCTAAGAAAGAGGCTATGAAGGTTGCCAAGGAAAACTTGCCTGTGGGTACGAACACGCGTCACCGGTGGTTGTGATCTTCCCTTCACTCTTTATATATTTTATTATGCTCCTCTTTCTTATCCAGGTAAAAACACAGAGTTCGGCCTGGCCATGCACTCGACACTGGTTTTCATTCGTCTCTTACTTTAATATTTCTCTCCTTCCTTTTCACAAACTTTTCTTTTGCCCACCACACAAAAAAGAGTTCGGCGTTCGCCAAGCACTCGACAGCAGAAAACCGACAGAAGATGTGGGTTGCGAACCATCAACGGGGACAACCATTTTGATTTATAGCTATATATAAGGATCGCGTTGGGCTGGCGCTGGATCTCAGGAGTATATAGCTGTCTTTGTTTCAAGTTTATGGGTAATAACGAGTCTTGTTCAGCATTGTGATAACACGAGACTTGGAATGCCAGTGATTCACCGGATGAATCAGGCTTATACTTAGTCTTTCTGGACCTCCGAGTCATCGCTACTGGTATCGAAGCTTTACACCGTTGCCCTTGGGGCCAGTCTACCGCTGAAACACATTCGCTATTCACAAGGTATGTCTCAATAGAATAACGATGTGCTAACTGGTTAGGTCGGCGCAGCACACTAACCCCTCGATCCTGGATACCCCCCATCTCGAGTTCAAACCATTGTAGTCGAATTAGCGCAAAGGAAGCTCGTCCTCACCAGCAAGGAATTACAAAGACGACGCCGGTATGCTTGCGGTTGATGACAATGATACCGGTAAGACGCGGGACCCACGTCCTGGCTTGCTTCGCAAAATTGATATGATAGCATAGTGATAGAAATCCGTTTGTACGGAGTCCTCAGGACAAACAGCGAGATGTGAGCGTGAAAGGGTGTATTTCAAGCTATAATTTGATACAGTCGTGTATCGAAGGCTAATGGAGAGGTATACCAATACCTATAAGGAGTGAGCAAGGATTGGCAGGCTCGAAGTGAGTACTTCTTTGGGCGTGTTTGGCGAGGTCGGTACAAACGAATTCCGACGAAGGGTAACCTTGCTAGAAGCAAGGTAATTATTGTCAATAATTTTGCGTTATTTTCTGGAAATGCTGTAGATTAAACCACTCCTTGTCAAGTTAGCAGCCTTCTCTGCTGTCGGGCGCTTGGCAGGTATTTCGTTCTTCAGTTGTTTCACCACCCGTCCCATTCTGAGCTTCTGCAATCTGCTCGGTGCCGCCACTTTCACCATCTCCTCAATCGTCCGACCAGCGCTGTAAATGTCAGCGGGAGAGACAGCGAACTCCTTTCCGCTCAAGACTTCTGGGGCCATAAACCCGTCAGTTCCTACAATGCCTATCATCCTGTCGTTCTCCTCCACCAAAACGGAGACGCTGAAATCTATGATGCTCAGCTTTCCAGATGGTGATACCAGTACGTTGGCTGGTTTGATGTCAAGATGTGCCACTCCTTGCCGGTGTAGAAAGGAGACGCCTTCCATCAAATCAACGGTGAGCCGCACCAGGTCACGTCGTAGCTCCTGGTAGCGGGTGATAATAGCACCTCCTGACGGCATTTCGATGAGAGCGAGATCTGGCCTTGATGGTACCTCCTTCAGAATCATGTCTGTCAGAAGCGGTGTCCATCTCTCTCGCTCCCTGGTGAGATTCTCTAACAATCTCTTCATTACTCGCTCCTCTGTTGAGCCTTGTCTTACTACCTTCACAACGAGCTCTTGCCCTTCATCAGTCACAACAATGGCAATTCTATCTGCAAACTACAACCATAATCAGCGTTGAAACAAAAAACCATTTTGAAAGCCCACCATAATTGGCTGTATCACTTGCTCATATTCTAGACTACTTCGAATATCGGGATCCTGTAAGACATTAGCTGGGCTAGACCCAGTAGAGTCTGCAGAACCATGAGAACGAGAGGCTTGGGTGATCTTGGACCGATAACAGTATTGCACTGCTGAAGTAAGGTTAAGCAATTTCCGTCGGAGCTCATTCAGTTGGTCTTCATGCTTTTGGAAATGCTTTTGAATCCAATCTTTCCTTTGAAAAAAAAAGTTCTCCAATCCCAGGAAAGCATACAGCGTGTCCAAGGTACCTGTTTCAAAAGGGAGCGTTGTTTGCTTTATGCAGACCTATAGCAAGATAAGAGACCACAGCATCATCGCTCGCAAGACATACTGAGAATGATGTAGGTGAAAGGAGGTATTCCTCATATTCGCCTGCCTTGGTGATGTACATGGCCATTATCTCAATATTCGGTATGGTTGTTGTTTGCCATAGTTTTGTATAAGCAATTGATTGGAGGAGGAGCCTCCATCGATCGGCTTGGCCATTTTTGGATTCGAATTCGATCACAGCCAGTGGCAGACCGACCGATTCCGACATTATGAGCAAATTGGGTTTTGGGTTTTGGCATCCAGTGACTTCGGAGACTGCCATCGTGAAGCTCCTGTACAAGCTTATAAGTCCACGTGTGATCACTATTATACTATATTCAATGACGGTAATTTAGATTACTAGAGCATACTCACCTGTCGCATGTAGAAAAGGGGGCTTGATCCCACTCGTACAAGAGGCAAGGCGAGACATGTTGGAAGGCTAGCTTGGCCTGCTTTTGTTCCGCAAGGCAGCCTACCAACGTCGCAAGAGTTGCTCGTGTCACGACAGCCTTTCCTTCCAAGGTCTTCTTCGGCTGATGGACAACGACGTCGCTGATCGAGGGGATGAGGCTGTGTTTCGGTCTTTCCGCCATGTCATCCTCCAAACGGCTTATCCTTATATTCATTGCCGCGGACGTATCAAAATAGGGGAGGGGAGCTTGTAGGTCATCTCTTCGGGGATGGTCTTCTATAGGGCACCCGTTGAGAACGATGTCCTGCCGAGAATAGCTTGAAACAGATTGGACCTTTATCACAGATCCCGGGAGTTCTGTGAACTTCTCCATGACCTTGTCTGCGGCTGGTGGAGTCAATCGTCAAACCTGATACCCATAAAATGAGATCGACAGACTCACGAAAGAGAACTAGGATTTCCGAGTCCAGCAGGGCTTTTTCTGGTTTGGCCACGTATTGGCGCTCTATGAACTGGGTGAAGAGTTCTTCGTCTTCTATCTTTTCAATAGATAGCTTTTCCGGCAAGGTCCAAGGAACAAAATCTTTGCAATGGTTTGAAGATCTTTTAGTGTCTTGACTGGCACAACGTCGGTTTGGCGTAACCATTGGCCTGACTCTTCTTTGATTTTCACAAGCTTGACCCGACGAGACATTGTTAGCAGTGGGCTGGCTCCACATCAGTATATATACTCCAATTTTATCCGGTAGGTACCAATTTAGACACACTGATACCTACCTTGACCTGTTGTTTCACGGTTTTGACCCAGAGGTTCGAAGATCGAAGGGATGGCATGACCGTGACCGTAACTTTCCGATGAACCTCCATGTTTCAGCTATCCTGGGCAACACTTCCCACCTTCGTGCTTCCGAAACATCCTCGTATTGCACCCAATCCATCCACATCAACCCACACGGCCCCATGGTCTGCCAGTGAACTCCCACCATCGCTCCATGCTCCTCGACGAAAGTTTGCGGATCCAGAGCTAATTCCCAGGTTGCTGAAAGGCCTTGAAACTGGTCTTCAACGAATGCGAGAGAATGGAACTCTTCCAGACGAAAACATATTTGCCATGGTGCAGGTGCTACTTGAGAGTACGTCTGATTCGGCGCTGCGCAATGAAGATCAAGTTGAGCTATTCACCCATCTCTTGTTTGCTACGGCAAACCGAATCGCGTCAAAAATTCTTGAAGCGCACGGCGAACCTTCACCGGCCAGGTGGGAATCGACTACGCCTGCCCTATGCTGGAGCCAAAAGGGTGACATTCAGTTTTTTAAAAAACGTCTAGCCAACATTGCAGTGGAGTGCAAGTCGTACTCTTTCGCGTTGTCCAAAGCACCAGCCGGTACAAAATTGGGTTCTAGATCCTGAGAAACAGGCGGTGGATGTGCAGGCCATAGCAATCAAAGTACGACCCTCGATTGTTTTTTCCTTGATCCCTACTCATTCTTTTGCAGGCGGCACTGCAAATGGCTAGTTCTGTCATTGAGACGGGGATTGAGGCGGAAACTCGGTTTGGTCTGGTGATGGGTGGCTGCGTTGCCTCCGTTCTTGAACTTGGTCAGTTCTCGCCTGTCATATATTCTATGAAAATCGCAACTTTGTTTAGTTCCGTCGGTAAAAGACGAACACGGGAACGATGAGGGAACGAAACTTCTCACATCCGACTTTTTCCCCGTTGCATCTGGTCCTTTGCCTGATCTTATACCTGGCCAACCCGTTCGGACTGATGGCGTGTCTGAGGCTCAACCACTCTTGGGGCTGCTTGTTGCGATGATATGCTCGTACTTGAAGGATTTTGAAGTTGCGCTGCCATCTCTAGAAACGTTCCTCCAGGAGACGCAACCATTCAATCCTCTTGGGAATCATGAAGGAAAGCAAGATGATCCGGAGGGCGACGACAGAGAGGACAAGCCTCCAATGAATCAATATAATAAGGAGTGTGGTCAAGGGGCTCGAGCCACCCGGATGTCTACCCATAATCATGCTCAGATGACTATTTCTTATCATGATCCTAACTTATCACCCCTTCCTCGACTCCTACATCGAATTGCATTTTCCGCCCCCAACCCAGCTGCTCTCCGAAACATTTCAAACATCCCATGTGATGCTTCCTCAAAGCAACAGCTGCCGCCGACCTCAACCTCACATCCTGTTACCCGCCTGCACACTCTGCTTGGTGATGGCAGGCACGGCCGCGTGTGGCAGGGCACAGTTTCAACCTCTGGAATGGTGATTGCTGTCAAGTTGGAAAATAAAGAAATAGCCCTATGCGAAGCAAACTTCTATGAACATGCCCCTGAAACGATATCACACCTCATTCCCAAGTATTTTGGAACGTACGCGCGTCCGGATGAATCGTGGTTTGCTATCCTTATGGAAGATGTTGGGGTTTGTTTGGAAAAGGAGCTAGGTATTGATTGGTATGAGGTAAGAAGAAAGTTGGGACTTGAGGCTTGGTACGCTGTCATTTCTCTGACTGATTGCTGATCTACTTTGTAGGGCTAGACTTGGCGAGTCGGTGAAGGAATTCCATCGGGCTGGATTCTATCATGGGGATTTGGAGCCTCGTAATGTGTCTCGACAGTCGGACGGTTCGTTTCGTTTCTATGACTTTAGTTAAGTATACCAAGCAACATCAATGTGGTGCAGCTGAGTGCCGGGAGCTGGCGGTGTTTCGGCAATACTAGTTGCAGGGGAGTGACTTATACGGTACACCCAAGGTACGTACAGCCTACTAGCCCAGACGTAATATCCACTGTATAGTAGTAGCAGAACAACCGTGAAACTTCGAAAAGCAAGAAACGATCATGTGACTTGTTCCTAACTTGAATTGTTGAAACGACAAATTCAAAGCGCAACCTGTACCCACAACCCGCTCCATTGTTCTCAAGTTTTGACTATAAGTTGGTACGCTCTCCGAATATTGTAAGTAATTCAAACGCAAGGAGCGAGCAACCATGACCGAATCTTCGATAGGCTCCAACGTCTCGAAGCTCAAAGACAGTGCCACCTATGAGGTGAAGGATGCCGGATCCTATCTCGGCCCTATGCCGGTCGGCGACTTTATCGACGAATTCTTACCAGGCTCCAACCCTCCCGATGAGCTGCTCAATGTCTTCATTGAGATGAAGACCAGTTACCCTAACGAGAAGCTCATGAAAGAAGACTGCGAGGAATTTCACCTTCCAGTTATCGTCCGCTAATTTATTCATAGATGGATATACTCGACAAGAGGCTTCATCCAGACGACCCAGATAGTCCAACATATGGTCAAGAAATCTTTTCCAGTATGAAATTTGTTCCCAATTACGAGATGAAAGACCGAAACACGCCGGGCATGAGCTGCTACGACGATGATGTGGACACCAGCGAGAAAAAGACACAATTCAACAAAATGAATTTCTTTTCCGAGTTCAAACACGACAAAGCTTATAACCCGTTCCGTGACCCCGAGGACGCGTCCAATCCGACGGAGCAAGAGAAAGTCGAGTTTCGTGTTGATTCGGACCAAGCAAAGCAGTGTCGTTCGCAATTGGTAGTCTATGCCAGCGAGATCAACAATCTTCAGCATCGTTGTCACCAATTCTCTCTTTATATCTGCACAGATGAGATTCGCATCTTTCGATGGGACCAAGCTGGAGCGATTGTGACTCGCGCCTTCACCTTTCAAAAAGGCTCTCCGTTGTTTGTCAAGTTTCTCTGGCGTTTCTCTCGATTATCACGCACGCAACAAGGCTTCGATCCTATGGTCACGGAAGCCAATGACGAGGAGAAGGCAGCTGCCAAGGAACATCTAGCAGAGTGGGTTCGAGGTGGGTTCGAACGCCCGGTCCGCAAGATTGCTGTCCTCGATGAAGACACCAACGAGTGTCGATACGTCCTCACCTGGTATGAGATTGCAGAAAGAGCCTCCATCACAGGTCGGGCGACGCGGGCGATGCCGTGTCTCCAAATTACCCAGGTCAACAAGGAGATCAAATACGAGCTTGCGTTTCTGAAGGACTATTGGCGCCACGAGAGTCTCAGCTCGGAGTCTGACATCTTGAAAATGATTTGTGGAGCAGAGCCCAAGATTTCCCACATTCCGAGTTTCCTTTGTGGGGGTGATATCAAGGGCGATGAGACGGTGTCACAACAATATCAGAGCAAGCCATGGGCCTGCGTTTCCCATCAGGCTGAGGTTCCCGGCCGACGACGTTTGCATCATCGGTTTTTGACGAAGGAGGTCGGCATTCCACTTCGCAAATTCACATCGACGAAGCAAATGCATACAGCCATTCTTCATTCTTCACGCATTAGAAGGTGCGGATTCTTTTCACTACCTGGCCTTCATTCATGATCCTATCACAGCTCACCGAGACGTCTTTACACAACTGAAAATTCTGCATGGCGATGTCAGTGGCAACAACA
>QLOY01003691.1:0-10444 GCA_003313965.1 Megacollybia marginata
GATCATTGTTTAGTCATCAACTAGCCCCGCACCTTAGCTTCGCTTTAGAGTGCGTTCCTCATCAGCGATGCTAGAAGTTCTTCTATAAAAGGTTGTTGAGACATAGACAAAACACCCCGCTCGTGGTCATAATCGAATGATATTCCCAAAAATAAACGGAGGGGTCCAAGATCATTGACCGTGAAATGTGTGTTCAGGAACTCGATGAAATAAGCATAGAGAGGGAGCGAGTTAGTCGCAGAGCAACCATCATCAACATGGATTGGTAACAACATCCTCAAAGGCGAGCCATCTGGAGGCATTGAAATAGACAGATGAGGTGGGGAAGACCAAGAGCCAAAAAAGACCCCATGATCGATTTCACATCGTTGCAGACCGAACTTCTCGAGTATGGGCTTGAGAGTGTGATACCAAGCATTCCCTGCCTGGCGCAAACCATACAAAGCCTTCCGTAAGCGGAGCACCACCTCTTTGTTCGGTTCTGGGAAATGGAGGATCTGTCAACAGTAGACCTCCTCAGACAAGTCGGCATTGAGGAAAGCCGTCTTTACATCGAAGGTATTGAGGTACCAATGGTTCGAAGCAGCATAAGCCAGAATGAGGCAGATGCTAGCAGACTTCGCCACAGTGGAATAGGTTTCCCCAACATCAAGAACCCCTTGATGGTTCCCCAAGACAACAACCCTCGCCTTCTCAGAGAGAATCTCCCCCGCAGGACCGTGTTTAAAGTCATAGACCCACATGAGGGGAATCGCACGACGGCCAGGAGGCAGAGATGGCACGCGTTCAAATACTCCCTTCTCCTCAAGACTCTTCACCTCCTGAACCATTGCGGATTCCCAACTAGGCCAGTCAGAACGACCAAGTGCGAGTTTGTAAGAAATGGGAGGCTTATGAAGTTTCGGTTGGTCGATCTGGTAGGACAAGGCAGATAGTGCCACCTCAATAGGTGCATCGAGAAGACAACATTCTTCCAGATCCTGTAGCGAGGTGAATGGGGCATCAGACACGAGCGACTCCATGAAAGCCAGAGTAGCATAATCAGCGAGGAAATCAGCTGACGGCAATTCTGGTGAGGAACCCACTTCAGTGGGAACTTGAAGTTGTAATAGCTTGTCCCGCTTCATCTGCATCTGGTCCCGCAGCTGAGACTGCTTCTGAATACGTTCCGAGCGTCGTATAGGTTGCGAAGTATGCCCTGACGAAGGAGCAGGTGGAGTAGCAGCAGAGGGGAGGGGAGCGGCCTCTGGCAGAGCCCGGCGCTTACGACCCAATCGACCCTTAGCTGACTCATTGAAAACTGCATCGTTGGTAAACCTATACTTCCCGTTCAGATCAACACATCCCCAGCCCAGTCGGTTCTCTTCATAACGAACAAAGATACCTTCATAACGCATTGGACCTCCCTTAGGACGGACTTCTGCAGGATCTATGATGAAGGCTTGACATCCCCAAATACGGAGGTTGGTTGAGAACCAAAGAGCATCTGGTAAGGAGTGGTGTTCTTCGGGAGTGTAGAGGAAGGTAAGCGACAATGTAGGTACGCGGAAGTATGAACGGCGTACGGCCAGTAAGAAGGAGGTAGGTCAGAGCTGGCAATCAACGTACGCGCGTGATCCTCGATAGTGCGGACGTAGCGTTCAGCTTTGCCGTCCTGCTGGTGAGCGTAACGAGCTGTCTGTTGGACAGTCACCCCCTCGGACGTGAAATGTCAACCTAGTTCACCCAAGACAAGTTCCTTTGCACCATCAAGACGGACGGTGGAAAGTTTCAAACCTGTCTGACGCTCCCAGTTCTTCTGCACTGCAATAAAGAACTCCGCTGCTTGATCCCTCGTAGCGATGCAATCGACAGCTCCATAGTTCGAGTAATCGTCAAGAGCGATGATGAAGTAGCGTTCATGTGCAGGACCCTGTACAGGAAAAGGACCACAGACATCCACGTGGACCAGGCCCAGTAGACGCGAAGCCCGATGCCCATTATGATCATAAGGAGACCGCGGAACCTTCCCCAGAATGCAGAAAACACACTTGGTGTGTCGCGTTTTACCATTCCATTCCACCCCCTCACCATAGCGACCCGTTAGAACCTCACGCGTCGATTCAAACCCAGCATGAGCCAAACGCTCATGCCAAAGAGCAAAATCACGCTCACGAGGGCTAAACGTAGTGTACGCCATTGCTTGGGATGGCAAGGTGGGGTCATCGTGAGACGGAGAAGGAGGCAACACAAACTCGCAATGGAGAAACACAAGTCTACCATGAATTTGAGCCGTGAAAGAAAGGTTCTGAAAGGTTGGATGGTTCGCAGGTAGGTGGATGACGGCAATCCCATTCGTTTGGAAATTAACAGGCATGTTAGCCTCCAAGAAAGCACCCACAGATAGTAGGTTGAATGGTGAATCAGGACCGTGTAAACAATCATGCAGTGTGAGAACGACTGCAGCACCCGATGGTTCTGTACGAACTCTAACCTTAACAATTCCCCTCGCTTTCGTAGTGAGTGTCCCACTACTGGCCATGCCAACTGGAACAGCTCCCTCAGGATAGTAGGTCCAGAAGTAGCGACGTTCTCTGATGATGTGGTGAGTGCATCCTGAATCGAATAGGGCCTGGAAGTTCTGATGTAGCGCAGCCAACGCAACAGGATCTGACGTCAAGTGGGCAACAGGAGCTTGCAGTATAGAAAATATCACCGGATAACAGTCCACACCAACAGCACACAGATCAACATCTAGTTCATTGTTGATGGTGCTACTGTGAACATCAGCTGTATTGCTAACTACCTCTTCCCCTTCCTCTGGTACTTCCGCCAACGCGACTGTTGAAAGAAGAGCCTTCGGTCGAGAGGAGGTAGGTGCAGTATTGGTTCGGCGAGAATCGTCTGGCTCCGACTTCTTGGGAAGAGTTCCTTTTCGATGCATATGGTCACAATGGTCATATCCACACTGGGAACAAGTGAAACGACCGGTCGTACTGGATTGGAGACATTGTTCGCAGGCTTTGCGAGAAGCAGGACGCTTTCTGGGTGGAACAGAGGAGAGAGTACCGGATGCTTTAGACTGAACACTGTTGGAGAGTGCATCAATCTTGGCATCAGTGGCGGCTGCTTGGAAGAAATGATCCAGCCAAATATCATCAATCTCCCCAGCCCTGGATGCTGCGTTTACTTTCCGATGGAGTTCGATCCATAAGGCGCCTGATTGAGGAATCACGGTGGTGAAAACCATAGCTGCATCAATCGGTATGTAGGGGAATTCGCACTGTCGAAGTCTCTCTATACCCGATTTCCAAGACATGATGAACTCTTCTGCAGAACCTCCCGAGTACCTCATAGAGTATAGTTGTACTTGTTGGATAAAACCGTCAGTATAGTCGTTATTGGAATAGCGTTTCTTGAGCATGTGATAGATCCGGCGGGCAGTATATTTCTCTTGGATGATTTTGTTTATCGGAGGAATAAAAGCCGCAGGTCCTTTTCCCAATCACGCTGTAAGTACACTGGTGACGGCAGAGTCAATTGACCAAAATTGAAGGTAAGTCGTCCGTTCCTCTGGAGTGTGATCACGGTACAGTTCAGGAGGATGTACTGATGTGAGGAGAGGGTCGTCGTTACCATCGTCATCAAGGATGTGTCCCATCACTCCTAATGTCCAGATTGCACCCAGTACCGCATTGTTCCAGGAAGTCCAGTCTTTGGAATCGGTAAGTATCGGTATCAAGGAAAGATTTGAAGAAGACGTTGTTAAGGATCTACCAAAACGAAGAGCACTACCTAAATCCCCCACAGCATGAGCACCACGGAAAACTGGAGGAACGTTCACGGGTCCTAGTTGGTTTGGGTAACCACCTAGGGCAGCAGCCGGAAAATTAGGTTGATAGACCGGGACGGTCTGGGGAATAACCCCTCCCTGATTTCCAAGTGCTGGGAGCAACTGTGGTACACCCGGGTTGTGGACGTGAAGTGTCTGGGGAACTGGCACTCCCTGGGTAGTATACAGTTGCCCAAAGTGGTTGGTATTTTGTCCGTTTCCTAACTGCAACTGATTGTAGTGTACCGCAGGAAGTTGGGGTTGCGGAGCCACCAGCGGTACGTGATTCGTGGCAGTGGTAGGCAGAGGGACAGTAATACTAGCATCCCAGGCTACTGGTCGTTGTAGAAGATGAGGTGTCGATGAAGCAGCAAACTGAGGAGGAGCAGTATGGTTTGGCCGGATAGGCAGACGAGAGACGGATCTCGCTGGGAGTTGTGGATTTGTAAGATTGTTATTCGTAGCCCCCCAATCAATCGGAACTGAGTGAGGAGGAGGTGGAGGAGGACGTTCGGGTAGGCGTGATGGAGGACGCACAGCTACCTGACGTGTCATATGAGGTGGTGTCTCTCGGAAATCAGTACAAGAGTAAAATGGGGGAGGAACAGAAGGTTGTATCTGTTGTGGTGACTGTTGCGGAATAGCCGGTAGAGGACGATTCCGGATACTTCCTTCGGGTCCCCCAGGTCGTGAATTGTTTGTTCTGTTCGTGTAATGCTCTGCTGGAGGAGAAACTAGAGAAGAAAAGTTATGGAAACGACGAGGTTCTGTATTTACGTTGGCAAAAAATTGTGACAAGTTATTCTGAGAAGATGAGTTATTCTGAGTAAAATAATATTCTGGCGCGTTTGAGGAAAGTTGTTCGCGCGTATTGTACGTATGAGAAATCTGCGACACGTTATTCTGACGTTGTTCGCGTCCAGAGTTGTTAAAAATATTTGATAAAAAATTTGAGGTATGTGCAAAAAAGTTGTTATCAGTGTTAGAATTTACCGTTGTCCTGGACTGGTCTGGAACAAGACGGGAGGAGTGGACAAACTGGTTGTTGAAATGAGTAGAGGATTGACTCGCCATATGAGGAAAATTGTTTCCACAGAGGCAATTATCGGATGACGTTTTTTGACGACAAAGAAAAAGAGTATTTCGGTATTCGGTCAGGTCAGAGATGGCCCATAACCTGTTAATCGACCGTCCCGACGAAAAAGGAGAGACCAGAAGGCAAAGAGAGACCCGGGAAAAAGATCTAGTGAGTACAACAAGTCAACGAACGCTCCAAGTGCAAAAAGGGAAGCAGATCATTTATTACCTAGTGAGTACAACAAGTCAACGAACTAAGTAATCATGAATATGCGAACACAAGATCAAAAGAAAACACTAACTGCTCCAAGTGCAAAAAGGGAAGCAGATGGAGAGGTGTCGTGTGAACTAAAAACTATATAAGCAATGAATCACGTGTGGTAAGCGTCCTTGTACTACTAAGTCCCTGCAACAAATGTCTTGCCACTACTCAATGCTAGCCAGCTTGCACAAGCAACGCAGATATACTCTCAAGTAGGGAGCCTTTTGGATCAAATGATAGCTATGATGGGAGAATGTACGTTATTCTTTCCAACCGAAAAAGTTTCTATGAGATTGTATCGATACCCGAGGTCTGAGACACCGTTTAGTATCGATACAAACTGTGTATGCTAACATTACTTTATTTGTATCAGGCTAATTAACTATGTGTATCGAATCATTGCCTGTCCGCATTGAATTGTAGCTCACTCAAAATCGTAAGGTCGGTGCATAGCTTCCTTGTATCAATACGCAGACTGAATGGATGCTGCACCTTGATTCGATTTACCGGCCGAATTAATACAGGTTACACGGATTGATGCCGCACCCTGATTCGGTTTGCCGGCTGGATTGATACACAGGGAATCATTACAGGCCGGATTGATGCCGCACCTTGAATCAATTCACAGGGAATCGATACAGGCTGGGTTGATACACAGCCGAATTGGTACACAGTTGAATTGATACATAGGTTGAATCAGTGCTGCACCTTAAGATCAATATACAGCCAAAAATTGATACCGCACCTTTTGATATACAGCTTGAATCATGCTTGCGAATCAAGTTGATACGAATTGATTCGACTTACAGACCTTGTGTCCTAATTTGACATTATGCAGTTAGTCTCTGCATTTACCCATGCTTGAACACTCACAAATCGAGACTAAGCCACTAAATATGAGTGGCAGGCTGGGGTGGTGATGGGATTAAGAGAAGAGTGAGTCCCGCTTTGTACAATAATATTAATGTCACACATGGCAGTGTTATTATTAACTTGAATAGTGTCACCATGTCACTTCGTTCGTTTGTTTCAATTGGGCGCAGCAAGTGTCACTATGTTGCTATTGAGACAAGGTACAATTGTACAAGACCCCTGACATCGCTAATTACATAGTTTTCTTGTATCTCACACTCTCTGCCACTTACGATGTCCAACTCAGACACTGAACCAACACTTGACCACCCCCTCGACGCCGACGATGATAATGATGACCCAATTCTTCTCAAGAAGAGTGGCCGATCCAAGGAGAAAGAACCTAATGCAGAACAACACTCAATTCTCGACAGCAAGCTCAAGATATTTGTCCAGAAAGTCACGAAAGAGGATCCGTGGATTCAGCACAAGACTCATTCAGCTCTCTCATGCGTAAAGTGCTCGGCAAGCCAGCTCTACCAGCAGGTCCCTTGGGAGGTGCTCTAATGGTTTTAGCTGCTGTAGCCTGTCTATCGAACAGGAAATGGCCAGATCAAGATATCTATGTAAGTCTTTCACAATGAGTTTTTGTTCCTCACATTCCACTCAGGCCCTATGGTCGACCAGACTCTGACATTGATGTCAAAGCTATACTCAACACTGATGAGGCAGTGGCTTTCCACAATTTGCTATTCAGAGAAGGTGAGGCTCGATTGCCTAGTATTCATTAGATGTATCGATTCAGGTGTATTGATCTGACAGGCTCCCTAGGTCACTAACATGCAGTGTATCAATTTGATTCAAAGCATCTGTAAATCTTGCGGGTCTGAATGGATTCACTAAGTATCGATTCAGCACATATCAATTGCGAGTATTGACCTACACATGATTCGATTGAATCGATTCGGTAGTTATAATAGTGATCTGTAATGAATACATACATTGAATGCATACAAAGTTGTATGGATACTGAAACACATCTCAGACGTTGGGTATCGATTCAACCTCATAGAGGCACGGACAATACTTGATGAATGGAGATTGTTAATACCTCCACTAAGACGTATGCTGAAAGGATGTTCAGTTTTTGTCAGGATACAGCTCGCAGTCGACACTTACATGCTCATATCGCGGGGTTACAAACGGGACATGCACACAGACGTATATTATGGCACGCTCAGATTTAACGTGTTTAACACGTTGAGCTTCTATCGTGCTGTGCACAGCTGTATAGAGTCTGACCTGTCAACCGAGATTAAGACCTCGAGGCAGAAAGTACCGCTAGGTTCACTCGAAGCCTGCAGCATAAAGAACACTAGCGTACACATAGTACTAGTAGCAATCCTCTTTCATGTACACCGGCTGGCTGTCGTCGCAGAAAAGGACCAGCGGTTCGAAATGATCGAGACGACTCTGTCCCCGAATCCCCGGGTGAATGACCGACGTGGCTTTCCTTTATGCGGTTCGTCAATTCGACTAGCATGAAGAACGGAAGAGCTTAAGTCTATACACTACGTGAACGGTACCGTTCTTCCCAGCTCGTCTGGATCCTTCATTCGGCGATAACTTTATCTTGCGTGTAACTGTATGCGAGCAAGACGGGGGTTGAGGATGGTTCCAATGCTGGTGAGTTGCAAACTCTCCCGTTCTATACACCAACTCCGAAAACAACTGCATCCGCGAATCCAAAAGAGGTATCGGTAAAGAGTCGTGGTACGCAGGGTCAAGATGATGTGGCTCTGTCTCCTCCAGGGTGAAGGGTCCCAGAGCTGTTCAGCAGGGGTTTGCGTCCCAACAAAGACCTATATCCTCGGCGTTTATCCGGCGAAACCTCCCATCAATGCTTCCAAGAGCCTCCCGATCGATTGGGACCCGCATTGTTCGTCAAACTATGAGATGTTGCTGGAATGGGAGCCTACGGGAGCCCGCAAAGCTCAACAACGCAACAGTGAGCGTATACCTCTGTGTTTCGAATCTGATCTGATCTCCGAACAAACGTGGACGCTTGAGATGTTCACGATGTTCGAGGTCCTCATGAAGCCCGTTCGGCGCTTATTCGACATCCACAGCCTGTCAATTGATTAAGACCCTCGTCGGATGATGTTGCTGGAACGGGAGCGCAAAACTCAACCTAGTGATGATAGAGCACGTCTGGGTTTCGGTATCAGCGTACTCCGAGGCCTCCAGGCGAGGCGAAGGAACGCGATGCAGTGAGAAGACGAATGCACCGAAGATGAAAATCCGTTTGTGTAAAGTATCGTTCGTACGACCCTATGTGATCTTCAGCGCACGAGTCATGTTGGCGTAGCTGGTACAGCACTATGTCTCCACCAAATTCTTGTGCAGGAGACGAAAATTGTAATCGATTGTCTTCGTACTGGGGGTCCATAGACGGTGTCGAGTGTGTCTGAATATCGGTACTCATCCTATTCTAAAGGGAATTGGAGGGTAATCGTACAAAGGAGACGAAACTTACCTACAGTAGGTCGAACATTGCGACGATACGAGCAGAGCAATGACGCAATTGCTATCCAAATTCCCGATCCTCAAGTAGGAATGTGGAGCGATTCCATAGTGGCATTCCCTCCGGCGTAAGTACTCGATTTAGGTGAGTGCTTCGTTGAGAGGGAGCTTCGGTGGAACTGTAGGAGCAAAAACAGC
This sequence comes from Megacollybia marginata, assembly GCA_003313965.1. Classification (NCBI taxonomy): domain Eukaryota; kingdom Fungi; phylum Basidiomycota; class Agaricomycetes; order Agaricales; family Porotheleaceae; genus Megacollybia; species Megacollybia marginata. The sequence goes on from QLOY01003691.1 coordinate 8,724, forward strand.
CATGTATAAGCACAAATCCGCAACCAGTTGTGTCGCTCAACGGAACCTCGAGGGCAAGAAAACAATAGCACATTGGCTAAGAGTCATTAGGAAACGGATAGCTGGAGAACCAACATGATAATCACCCTATGAAGCTTTCGGTGGGCATACCATTAAAACGAGCGTCGATATGACGGTCTTATATGCACATGTTGACCACACGCAAGAAGATAGACCGTCAAAGACATGATTCAGTCCTCAGACCAAATAGTTCGTGTCCCTGTTGTAATTGGTCGGTTGCGTTATTCCCCAACGAAGCAGCATCGTACAAGACATAGCCTTTGTCTAGGTCAGCGACGTCCTCTGGTTTTAAAAGCCTACCTTCTCGCGAAACTGCCACTGGTTACTGCAAAGACGCCAAGCAGATTACACAAACTGCGACCGACAGAAGCCGACAGAGATCGAACAAACAAGACCATACACTTGACTTGCTGCTGAATCCCGATACTCAACGGTTGTTTAATTCTGGATGCCGAATATCATTCCAAGACTTTTGATCTACTCCTTGTCTCTTCCTTCCACAGGACCAATCCTCCTCGAATTCTCCTCATTTGGCTGCCTTGGCAATGAACCGCTCCAAGTTCTCATTTGTACACTAAATTCCTAATGCGTTAGATAGCGCTGTTGCTCTCCGACTACCAGGAACAGATCAACTGGAGACCTATAAGATAAAGCGGCAAACTCTCATGTGGTCCGAAAGTCGTATTGGCTAAGAGAGGTAAGCCCGACAAAATCATAATTTCATGATTCTTAGTCATACCTTCAAATACGGCGAATCGTTGGCACTTTCCCCTGAGCTGGTCTCCTCTTACTTTCACCATGTACATATCTCTTTTCGCATACCACCTCGTTTTCTCAGCTGTTGCTATAAACTCTATAAACGCGTTGCCGGTCAATCGGTAAGTCTTCTCCTGTTTCTCAGCACCTACCGTAAAGACAGTCAATCACAGCGATAGTTCTGTTCAAGTTTTGAATCGGCAAGTTTGGCTCAAGTACTTGTAGTGTACTGACCTTCACGCAGTCGGGCACATCGAGATATAAATGGCAATCCAAGTAGTACATACAGCGAACTTGCCAATGCTCTGGACTGGGGGGGCGTACGAAGTATGTACATCCGAGTCATGGTTATTATGAATTTATCCTAATAACGAGAACAGCGATACATCCCGGGACTACCCACCCGCCTCAACAGTCACCCGCTTCCCCGGCGCCAGTGAATTCCCCGTCCCCTGGACATTCAGGTTTAATCACAACAACGGGGACAGCACAACCTCCCGTGGCAGGGGGGTCTCAACAGCCACACTTGCCCACTGGACACACACAAGCGACCACTCCGCCTTCAACCAGTCGAGCTGTACCTGAACCACTTCCACCTCCTACCAATCGACAATGGACCGCTGGATGGATATCACTAGGCTCAATAGTTAAGAAACACAAAGGCAACGATATGCCCCTGCAAGCTCAGCGATGCCCGTACTGCTTTTTCGTTCGTTATGTTCTACCCGGCAGTGACGACACTACCAATGCAATTGCCAGGAACAAACACAGACAAGCGTCGCATGAGAAGACTGGGGCGAAGAACAACTACTCGAAGGCTGCGCAACATCCATCTCATCCCGATCGTTACACCTATGTTGGAAAGGACAGTAATGGAGCCACGTCGTATCAATGCAAGCGGTGCA